>CAUYLG010022152.1:0-25927 GCA_963573385.1 Cacajao melanocephalus
TGCTTTTTTTCTTAGAGACAGAGTCTCACTCTTTCTTAAAGACAGAGTCTCACATGTGACCCAGGCTGGAGTGCTGTGGTGTGATCATAGCTCACTGCACTCTAGAACTTCTGAACTCAAGCAATCCTCCCACCTCAGCCTCCTGAGTAGCTGGGAGTACAGGCATGTACCACTACACCTAGCTAATTATTTATCCATTTTGTAGAGACAGGGTCTTCCTATGTTGTCCAACCTGGTCTCGAACTCCTGGGCTCAAACTATCCTCCCACTTCAGCCTCCCAAAGTGTTGGGATTACAGGCATGAGCCACCATGCCTGGCATAGTGCTGCTTTGGAATCCAAAAAAGAAAAATGCAGACTTTCTCTTTTGTGCATTCCTCTTTTATAGTTCAATATTTTCATCTGTTAAAAATGTAAGTCGCTTTCATACTCAGGAATGTACAAAATGACAAGTTCAACAGAATTTTAGAAAACCAAAGCAGTACAGGTGCCCCTGAAGACCAACAGCACTCTTTCTTGGATATGTGTCAAATAGAGATGTGATTTGTGGAGCAAAGAACAGCATTTAACCCTTAATTTTATGGATACTTTAAGATATTTCACACTTTTCTGGTTTGACTTGCACCCTAGATTCTTTCATATTTGCCTTTTCTAAGCTTCTCAATGAAATGGCCTCCCAAAATAGAAAAACTCACGACTCTGGAGAAAATATCTAATTACAGCATGGATAGACCAGACTAAAACAGTTTGTGTGTAAGCACGGCAATTTTTAAAGGGAAAAAAACACTATTCCCAGAACTTCCTAATTTTAGAAACAAGATTTCAGAATAATACACATCCAGTGAAACTTAATCTTCACCCTACACCTGAAAAATGTATATTTGTATATTTGTGAATTTTAAAATATCTCTCAAGGTAGTTTTTTAAAAGAAACATAATGTAATCAGATACATTTTCCATTGTCAGAGCACAACTTGTCATTCTGTTAATTTCTGGATCATACATGAGGCCAGCTCATTGCAAAGACATTCTTATTACAAAAAAAGGAAAAGAAAAAAGAAGGAAGGTGAAAATGGTAGGCTAAGTGCTTACTAGTTTGTTATCTAGGTAAATATCAAGTTCACTGCCTGTTCCCCTCATGCTCCTGGGTCTCAGTATAGAAATAGATATATATACCAGGGTATGACTCTGTAGGGTGTGTCTATGTGTGTGCGTGTGCTCATGTGTGCATACATGCATGTGTGTGGGGAGAGAAGGGCTAGGAAGGGAACCAGAGACCTAAGGAGTCAAATTAATTTGTTTATAGGTAAGTAAGATCATTTCCCCTTCACTTTCTATATCACAACATTATCTGATCTCTCATAAGAATGAGGTAAACTAAAAATGTAGAAAACAAAGTCAATATGTGAGTGTCTGATTGTTTAAGGATTAAACCATTTATATATTTTGATCTGTCATCTATAGAACATTTGGTGGAATACTCTGAATAACTGACACAAGATAGACAAGGTTCATATGTCCTGTTTTAAAACAACTTCATGGAAATGTTATCTTTTTAAGATTGTATTTTTTAATCATTATACGTATGATATAGAAAAATGGATTAAAATTGTATTACACACATACATATACATGCACATGTCACACACGTGCCATAGAGAGGAAGCTTATCGTATAATAAAATTGGTTTTGGCTTTGCAGTAAACCAGAACTGGAAGTTTGGGAAACTTACCTAAACCATTTGTTTCTATTTTCTGTCCTGAAAACAGAAGATAGCAACACATGATTTATGGGTTTGCCATGTATATAAAGGGACATGATTGAACAAGGCCTCTGGAATACTGCACTAGCTGTTTTCTCTGCATATAGTGCCTGCCTCCTCCATAACCTGTCTACACCAAAACTACTTGGTTTTCTTGGATATGCCTAACTTTCTCTTGCCTATACAGCTTTGGTCATGCTGTTCCCTCTGGCTGGAAGATTCTCATCCCCTTCTCTTTGCACAACTAACTTGTACTCTATTTTTAAGACCAAGCTTGAATATTATTTTTGGTGACACCTTTGCTGACATCCCTAGACTATAGTGGCTACTTTATTTATGAGCTCACAAAGCACCCTAACTTCTGCTATCATGACCTTGTTACCCTGTATTAGAATTGTCAGGATTTTAGCAGATGATAATCTCCTTAAAATAAGAATCCATATTGTTTAATATCATAGGTATGACTTTCAACAATGATCTTACAAAATAGTCAGTGCTGATGAGGGTGCAATGAGATGAACACTTCCACATTCTTTGTACAAAAGAGAGGCTTCTGGCATAACATTAATAAACTTATTGGGCACCCATACTGCTCAAGGCGCTACACTAAGTTCTTTCATGCATTATCTCCTTTAATCATCCCAATGCGTTTGAGGAGTAGGTACTACTAGTATCCATATTATTACACAGTTTAAGAAACAAAAACTCTCACGGTCTAAAAGACTTGCACAAGGGTATGAAGCTTTAGGTGGTGAATAAGGAGATTAAATTTTATTTTTGCTCAACAACAATGCTCTACTATGCAAGTTTTCTGGTGAACAATTAAATTATTCACACCTCAATGGAGTTGAATAAATGAGTGCATGGATATACACACACACACACACACACACTTATATATATATATATGTGTGTGTGTGTGTGTGTGTGTGTGTGTGTATGTGTGTGTATGTATATATTAGAAACCATAACTCTTGGAACCAACCCAAATGCCCATTGATGATAGACTGGACAGGGAAAATGTGGCACATATACACCATGGAATACTATGCAGCCATAAAAAACGATGAGTTTGTGTCCATTGTAGGGACATGGATGAACCTGGAAACCATCATTCTCAACAAACTGACACAAGAACAGAAAATCAAACACTGCATGTTCTCATTCATAGGTGGGTGTTGAACAATGAGAACACATGGACACAGGGAGGGGAGCATGACATACTGGGGTCTGTCGGGGGGGCCAGGGGAGGCACAGTGGGGGGATGAGGAGGATGGGGAGGGATAACTTATGCAGAAATGCCTGACATAGGTGATGGGGAAGAAGGCAGCAAACCACATTGCCATGTATGTACCTATGCAACAATCTTGCATGTTCTTCACATGCACCCCAACACCTAAAACACAATAAAATATATATTAAAAAAAGAAACCATATCTCATATCCACTTTCCTTCACCTGCTCAGGTATTAATATTTTTCTAATAAGCATGTAACAGGGAATATTTTAATACTATTTCTAGCTTTTCTTTGCAGCCCTAGAAATAAAATGTCCCCATTACTTCCTAGGGTTGTTTCCCTCTCTCTCAGTTAAATTATGTCAAACTCACAGGGGTGAGTAGTGAAAGCAGCATATGTACTGTCAGCTCCCTAGAATGCTTGCTCCTCAAGAGCATGGATTACTTTATTTATCTTTGTATCTCCAGTTCCAGGCATGGTGCCTTCCCCACTGTAGACAAACAATCAAAACTGCAGGAATAGGTTATTAAACAGATAATGAACTTGAGGTTACAGAGTTGTAAAGCCTGTTTGAAAACTGTAAACTCCAATCACTCAATGAAATTGGAAAATAAAATGGATGATCTTTATCAAGATAATATGTATAGAAAAATATTCTGTGGGAGGTTATTTCGTGTACTTTCTTAATGTGATGGTATTTGTGGAAGTGAACAAAGCAGTTAAAACTGAACATTGAGTTGGATTCAACAATTATCAGATAATTTACTAAATATGAGACCTTGTGATGGGACCTGATTATTTTATAATTAAGATTTTTTTTGTTATGATAACTCATCTTTTTAGTAACAGTAATTTGCATATCCAACCAGCAGAAAATAAAGCTTTGTCATATGTAAAGAGGGCAGAGTAATCTTACTAAAACTCAACTCTAATGAGGTCTATTTTCCTGCTAACACATCTAAAGGCTTCCTATTGTTGCTATGATTTCAACTGTGAACTTTTTCACAGTCGACTTGGTTTTTCAAGATCTTTCCCTCATCACCACTCCCTACACTACAATCACATTAAACTTCTAATCATTCTCCCCAAATATTATGCTTTTTATGCCTCCATTCTCCAAATCTAGTATGCCCTTTCTCTGTCTAGTCACACTCCATTCAACTTTCAAGACACAGATCAAATGTTCCTGAGGCTTCTGGCTCTTTGAGGCAGAGATAGCCGATCTGATCAGTGCTGTGTGAGGGCTCCCAGCCAGGCATCTGTCAATCTCAAGCTATGGTTTCTGCCTCTATCCAAACCACAACATCCTCAGGTCCCGTGACAGCTTCCAACTTTTCTTTGTTCCTGTTAAACATAGCCCTATAAAAGTCTATTTACTTCATCAGTGAATGGTTACTGCTTTGCAGTATAAGGTGTCTTCTTTGCATTTTCCTCCTAAATTACTCAATGAAAAGAATGATGGAAATAACAAACATTTAATTATGTTAGCAATTTATTTAACGTGCCAAATACTGGATTCAGTGCTGTATAGATAATGGTGGACAAGACAGATGTTCTTATCCTCATGGAAGCTGTGCTCAGTGAGGAGAAATACAGCAAAGAAGTTACACAAGCAAAATAATGATAGCGCATGATGAGTGATATGATGGAAGAAATTCGGATGTACAGTGGAGAATGAAGGGAGTGGTAAGGAAACAATATCAGAAGAGTTGAGGGGAGGTCTTTCTGAGCAGGAGAAATGTGAGCAGACAGCTGATTGAAAAAGAGTCCAGAACTGCATTCATGCATAAGTAAGAGCCACTCAAATGTCCTGGGGTGGGGACAAGCTCAGTGTGATCCACGAAGAGCAGAAGGCCAGTGGGCTGGAGTGGAGTGAACAGATGAATACTGACCATAGATAGAGGGGGGCAGAGTGACAGGGATTGGACAGTATCAGTCCGTCTACCAAAGCGTGTCAATTTAGTCTAAAGGCAGTGGAACCTAGCTTTTAAGCCACCAATAATACAGTTGAAACTGCATCATGTTAAAGTTTGTGTTGTAAGACATTATTTACTTTTTTAATGATAAAAAATTCTGCATATCTATCTGGACAAGACTTTCTTACTGGTTTAGTCTTTACTTCATTCTCCTCTCCACTGGGGGGCTCCAGAGATTGTCGCAAGCATGCAGTCTAGCCTTTCAAGTACATTTCTTGTGGTAATCTTTGCATTTCCCCAAGAGCTAGCTATGTTTAAGATCGGAACACCAACAAGAGAGCATGAACAGCTGAATAAATAAAAGATTAAAACACAATCAGCTCTGTGAAACAGTTCTGCATTTGATGGCCTGCATATGAGACAAAGTAGGAATCACTATTTTTGTACAGAATCTATGATATGCCATGCCTTTACATGAACAAATACATTAGGACTGACTAGTTTTATTTTAAGCAAATGTGACTATTCTAACAGAAGAAATATTTGGAAAACAGACCTGAGAGGTATTTGGGCATAACCTGGTGGCCTGCTTATTAAAATGACCTTAACTGTTGTCAGTTTCTGAGTGTTTACTCTGTACTGCCTAGCACTGTGTTAAGTGCAGTCCATCTATCTACCTATCTATCTATGTATATATATAAAATCTCATTTAAGCCTTCATTAATTCTAGCTGATAGAGATGACCATTGTTTTCTTTACTGAAATTGGAAAACCTAGATTTAGGGCCTTTATGTGACTTGGCCAACATCTCAGATATATTATTGGTGGAGCTGACATTGAAATGGAAGAATGCCTGACTTCAAAGCCCTCTACGCCAACCAGAACACCAAATTAAAGAGTTTTCCATAGACTTCAGTTCCAGTCTCAGCTCACTTTCTCGCAGTTTCAATTTCCTTGACGATAAAATGAATATTGCTCTCTCCTCAGGGGAAAAAAAGAGAATACAGGCCCAGTGAATTTGCAGTGCATCTCCAATGCCATGAAGATCATCAAAATGTTTTATCAAGTCCCAAGTGTCACACAAATGAAATGTATTTTTTTGCCAGGTGCCTGATTTTTGCCTTAAAAAGAAAGCCCTCTCCCAAAAATGAATTCCTTAAAAATTCTATTTTTTTTCCTAAACTTGGATGTGTTTAGCCCTCTTTTGCAGCTTGCCCCTAATTCCACACCAAATGTTCATTCATAGTATCTAGTCCTCTCTCAGGTTTTTTGTAAGGCATTGGCAACAACAGAAGGTGGTAAAGCCACAGCACGGGGGGTATGTTTTTACCCAGCTCTGCCACCATCACACTGTGCAACTCAGGACAAATCTCTTCTTCCAGACCCCAACTGTAAAGTGAACAAGTGAGCTAGTGAGAGTTAAAGGTTATTCCAAGTTTAAAAATCCTAGGGTAGTGTGTAGCCTATGACTGACATGAGAGAGAAGAGGAAAGGGGCTAGATGACAATAGTTATCTTGTAGTTTTCCTTTAATTAAGTCCATTATGACACTCTTGAACACAAGGTGACTACTACCACTCCAACAATTTCAGCAGATATTTTGGGTACATCAGGCACTATCCTAGGATAAGGTTCCAAAAATGCTAAACAAAACCAATATGATTCCTTCACTCGTTGGAACTTTACATCTCCACAGATCAAACAATGGAAATCTGAAACAGACATGTCAGCCACAGACACATTTTGTTTGACCGCCTTTTGTTTGTTTTAACATTTTAAAATTTTGTCCATGTTTAAAAATAATGGAAGATTTTAATCCAAAAGTTCTTGTTTCCAGCTTCTTTTGAAAAATCTGAATATTTGGCAATGTTGAGCTGGCATTTCCACATGGCAGGGAAACGTGGAGCTGAAAAGAAGCTGTCCTCACCCCACCCCAAGACCAGACCCACACTCTCCATTGACCCTGTCCACAGTCACTCACTGTCATCATGTCGTAGGCAACCTATGTGCCCATTCTGCGTAGGCTTAGGTGTGTGTGACTCTTGGATTAGAAACGGAGACAATAAAAAATTATTTCAGTCTTGTTGATTATTACAAAGAGCTTTACGGGGAGCTGCCATGGACAAGAACAGAGAAACTTCCAGCAGTACTGTCTTCATCTCTGCCCCGTCCGGCCCCCACCTCCACGCGCAAGTGTCAAGGGCAACTAAGGTGCCAGGGAAAATTGGGGGCTGTGAGCCAGGGGACCTGAGCCTACCAAAGCCTCTCTCTGCTAAGTGTTACGCTACACTGGGCAAGTATTTTCCGTCTCTGTGCCTCAGTTCCTTCTGCAATAAAACAAAACAAAATCTACCGACCCACAGTCCTTAAAGGGTCTTTCCTCTTGGGACCCTGTAAAATTTTCATCCTTCTCTTTGTCTCCCGTCAAAACCCTGAGGGAAGTCTTAATGGCAATCTTGCCTCTTCCCTTCTAAGATCTGCAGGCTGGGACCCGCCACCCACACATCCACCACCTCGGTGGCGCTGGCCGCGTCTCTTCGGGGGAACCCGAGCACGGCCCGGGAAGTTGATGCGCGCTCTGCATCCTGGCGGCTCCAGATCCAGCCCAGGCGCAGCGGGACCCCAGCCCGCAGTCCTCTCCTCCCGCCTCGCCCTCCCAGGGTCCTTGCCCAGCCTCCGCCGGCGGAAAACGGACCCCAGACGACTGGCGTTCACCCAGGCTGCTACCCAATCGAGTCTGGGGAGAGCGCTAAGTGGGGACGCCTGCTGGCAAGCAGCTCCCGCCTCCCTCCCTGGCCGGGGAGCCGCCCCTCCCGGGGTAGCTGCGCGCTGGGCGGCGCTCGGACCCCTCGGCAGCCGCAGGTGCCCGCCCCAGCCCAGCCCAGCTCAGTCCAGCGCAGCCCAGTCCAGCCCTGCGCTCGCAGCTGCCGCCGCTCCAAGGCAGAAAGGTACCTTTCCTTGCTCCTGCTCCTGCTCCTGCTCCTGCTCCTTGCTCCTTGCTCTGGAGTTCTCTTAGCACCTGCTCCCTGGGTGAAAGCATCGTTCCGAGCCTCAGGGGAGGAATGAAGGAAGAATCGAGACTAGGTGAGTGGTGATCTAGATTTACCAAATAATAATAAACCCTCATATTAAGGGTACTGATGGGAAGCTAGGAAGTTCGAGAAGACAAAGGCTGTTGATCAAGATAACTCACAAAACTAGATGCGGGCTGGGACCAATTCCAGCTATTTTGCACTACACCCAGGTTCCCCAGCCTGGCACTGACTCACGTGCAGACTCAGACAGACTTCAATAAATATTTGCTGGATTGAGATAAGTGAGTGGAGGTGTTTCTGCTTGTTCTCCAGAATCTAAACAAGCAAAAATTAGCTGCCTTTGATGGCTGACTTCATCTCCACCAGGACTTTTTTCCTCAGGACCAAAAAAATAAAATGTGGTGTATTCACACAACAGACAGCTATGCAGCACATAAAAAGCTGAAGTCAGAGCTGTAGGGATCAGCATGCCTGTACCTAGATTTCAGAAGTATCACGGTAGATAGACACAGCAAGATGCAAAATATATCCACTCTATTTTGCCATTTAGGTGACTTATTTTAAAACACTTGCCATGTTTGTAAAATCATAGAACGGGTACTGTAAAATGTATATCACATCCCCGATTGTGGCTATCTTTGGAAAGTGTGAAAGGGAAGTCAACTGGACGTTAGGATTAAGGTGGAAAAAATATTTCCCTGAAATTTTTTAAAAATGAAAATGATGATGTAAAGATGAGAAAACATAAGCAATTGTTAACTGAGACAGTGTTATTCACTTGGGTGTTTTTCATGTCTTTTTCTTTCTCGTATTTTAAAATATTTATTAATCTAAGAAGTTCTGTTTTTCAAATGCAAACAAAGTAAGCTGTGTCTATGCATATGCTGTGACAATGAAATCTAAAAAGTTCGGTCGAAAGTTGCAACTTTCTTGCATCACCCCCTGCGTTTTCCAATCCTAGAAGACCACACCTCTTCACCTAGGGAGACTTGGTGGTTAGAGAAGCTAACCTGTTGACAACCCCCAAAAGTACAGGCCGAAGATGAAATGTTGGTATTAGGAAACTAGTCCCCAGTTAATCTGATAATTAGCCAGGTCAAGGTAGACTCTGAAAACTCCCTGTGTCCCTGCAAGCCAAATTTCTCTTCCTTTTATATTTCATATGCTTTGAATTTTCATTTTCATGGATGGTAGCTGTCCTCTTGACATCCCAAAATGATGCTTAAGTAACACTGCAGATTTAGTGCCAGGAGATCAGGAAGGGCATGGGGTTTGGTGAAAAAGTCCTACAGCTCTACTGGATGGGCTCCGTTCAGCAGAGTGCAAAGGATATGTCTCCATTTTCCTGCCAGAGAAAGGTTGATTTCTTTCTAGATGTGAAAAAAAAAATCCAATTTGGTTATCCACATGGGAGAGAAAATGAAAAATAATTTTAAACTGGATTGTGTATGTTAGGTGCAATGAAGAAGATACTAAACCACCACCAGTAGTTCCATCTGCTTCTCCGTTTCCCAGACATACACAAAAATGGTTCCCTGTTTGCATATTATCTTCCCACTAAAAATCACTGGGTCTGTGGTGAACAAAATTGTCTGCGCATCAGAATGGGACTCTGAAACATGGAAAATTGCTATAATATTCCTTCCGCTTTTTCTTTCTGATTTGACAACTTGCAAGGTCAGTGCTTGGTACATCTTATGTTGCAGGATGACGGGCTACTTGAGAAAAAGCTGAAGTGTGAAGAATGATATAAGAATGACAGGACTGGGGTGCTGTGTGAAAACTACATGCACTCAGGTTTTAAGCACAAAATAAAAGAGAATGTAACCGCTGCCTGCAGTTAACAACTGCAATTCCTTAAAATTAATGTTCCCTTTAGGACCATTGATCTCTTTCTCGTGCCATCAGTGGTTCAGTCCTTATACTATCTCTAATTTGGATTTTAAATGCCATAATAAAGCACAAAGGACACCTCCATTTGCTTCTCCCTAACTCACAATAAAACACTCACAATAAAAAGTGCATCCCACTTACTTCTCAATTCCCTTGTCCACTGGAGTTAAACACCTTTTGATTTTTTATCTTGGAGAAATGATTGAGTTCTATCTTCCTGGATCTCAATAATTCCACTGAGCTTTCTTCAGCCACCTGTGACCACCTGTCCCTGCTCACTCCCTCTCCCATACCATTTAATTGGTTGCTTCTTAATTGCTGACTCTCTTTGCTCTCTATTAATGATTCTTGTTAAAGTCCATAAGGCACTTTGCCAGCAGTTGGCTTTTAATATGAAAAATAGCATTTCCTTAATGAATCTGCCTTCAAAACGAAGGCTTTACTTACATTTTCCTAATGGGAAAATGAGCTTTTCTTCTACACTCACTTAAGGGTTTCCTAAGTTCTTTTTCAATAACTCATTCTTAAAACTTTCTTCAATTCTGCCTGTAATCGATATTCCCTTCACATGTAAAGAGCTCAGGAGGAAATCAAGTATTTAAAAAAAGACACAATAAGGAAATTCTGCTACTCTTAGAATTAGCAGGAGCTAACATTCATTCTTCGCATATTAAGTGCCAGGCATTGCACCAGTCACCTTACATATATTGTCTCATTGTCTGTATCCATGACCATACTTGTGCTAAGCATAGAATTTCCTTAAGCCAGATAGCTGAGCAGAATTTTAAAATATTATTTTGTACAAAATCTAGACCTTTGCCCATTTTTCGGGTACATCTGAAGATCTGGGCCTATGTTTCCATGTGGTGACAATCTGTTTGATCTGAGAGCCCTTACTTTGTTTGGATGGAGCCAATGTCGTCATTGTCTGCCCAATGCGCTAATGTTAAATGTCCAGTCTGGCTCACTCATTTGCATTATCTGCCGGGCTCCTATAAGGATCCTAACTTGTCACTCCTGAGATAGACACTGTTATTTCCCCCATTCTAGAGCAGAGAGGTTAAGTGACTGGGCCAAAGGCATTATCAGTGTCAGTTTTAGGACTGGAACACAGGATGCTGCCTCTCTTTACCATTATGTTTTAAAGTGGAGCAAAGCCATAAATACTTTCTTCAGGATTTTTTCTTGTTCACACATATCATTTAATTTGAGCCTCTTTAAATTTAATTTAAATTTAATTTGAGCCTCTTTAAATAGAGCGGCTAACAGTTTTGAGCACTTATGCTATGAAACTGCTTTATGTATTGAGTTAAATGTATGTATGCCATACATTTATGTAATACATAGTTCAATAGTTACATATATAAATGTATATAACAGACTCAAATATGATATAACAAAGAGTTATACATACATGTATATTATTTAACTTAATAATGAGATAAGTGTATGCATATTATACATTTATGTAACTCAATACATAGTTATATGTACATAAATACAACACAGAGTTATATATGTGCATATTATACATTTAACTTAATATAAAAGAGTTAAATGTATGTCTATCACATTCAACTCTCCATTGAGGAAAAGACGATTACCTTCTCCAAGTTCAGAAGAAGGAAAAAGAGAAACATATTGAAATTCAGCAATTTGCTAGTATAGTAAAGTCCAACCCAGAACTTTCTTCTTTTTTGTTGTAGTACCTTCCAGGGCATGCAGAAAAAGATAGCTAATGCGTCTCTATCACTAAAAAATAAAGTTTTGTTGTTGATCACCCAATAACAAGAAGAAAGTATAAAATCAGCATATTTTCTCAACAATATTTTTATTTTATAGTTGTTGAATAAAGCATTGCTGACTTAATTTTTAACTTTTCTACATATTTTGAAAAATATTTTGCTTTCCTCCCACTTTATAAGTCTAGGTCTGCTACTGATGAGCCATGCGGTGTGTTCTTCTGTTGCTTAAGGTTTTTATTCTGAAATCATGGTTTTCAAACACAAAAGTTTTCGCTACAGTGATACAGAGGAGGTTAATGTTTCGGCCACAGTCTGTACTCAGGGTGCCTAGAGTACACAATATTATTAAGATACTATTTCTTTTCCTATCCTAGATATCCAACTAAGGCTTCAGGACATGCTTTGAGCAAAGATGGGTGTTTCTGCCAGGATAGTATAACTCGAGGATCCAGGTCTAGGCAGATTCAACCATGGGAGCCAACACTTCAAGCAAACCGCCGGTATTTGATGAAAATGAAGAGGGTAAGAAATGTGGGATAATGGCGTATAAAAAATAGAATTTTGCAAAATTCAAGTACACGCTTCTAATTTCATAAAGAAGGCATAATGATGGTCTGTAGGACCTTAAGGAAAAAGGCAGAGCTGCGTGATTAAGCCTGAGGACTTGGTAGGCTCATAGCTAGGTTTTACCTTCCCATTTCCATGGGACTTTTGGCAGCTTTCCTTATCTCCACTATACCAATGTCCTTCGTCCAAAGGGAGCTGCGGTTGGACATGTGGTAGATAGTTAAATGATTTGTTTGTCCTCTGTGCTATTCCTTGGCAGTTGAAGTTACCCCTATTGCTCATTGTTACAGAAAATATATTATCAAAATATACATGAATGATAAGCAGTCCTCATAATATTATAGAATGAAGCTGCACCTTCTGAATTTCCAACTGCCAAGCTTTTGCGTACTAGACAAATCCCATAATGCTATGTTATAGAAAAAAGAATCAGTTTTATTTGAGGAAAGGGAAAGTTTCCAGGCCAGATGCAGCAAGACAAGAGTAAAGGCATGAGTCCTCCTGATTTTCCCATCAGTGAGGCATGCTGGAACTGGGCAACGCCTCCTCGTGTCACGCTTCCTTTCTATATGTAAGTGTGAACAGCATTGGCGGATGCAGGTGGCCACTGTTTATAGGTTGTCTGGGGAAAAAAATGCCCCAGGCCCCAGGTAGTAAGTCATCCAGACCTCTCCAAGAGGGAGCTCTTACGAGTAATTCCCAGAGAGCTCTGCTAATTGGAACAGGGAGGAAAAGAATGTACTGAAATTGAGGAAATCTGACACCAGTCCTACTACCAGTTACTTGTTAGGCTCAAGCAGTTTATTTACTGACTCTATCTTCAATTTCGTTATCAATAAAGTGAGGCAATAGGTTCATTCCAATTCAAGAAGTGTATCATTTTGAGATCCTAAAGCAACTTTGTGAATTCTGAAGAAGCTTCTAAATCATCAAGGAAAGTTTATTGTGTTAGAATGCAAGTTTAATTGCTGAAATGGAAACTACAAATAACAGTGGCTTAAGCCAAATGGACGTTTTTCTTTCTCATGTGACAATCTAGGCATAAGTAATCCAGGTGATGTATGGTTCCAGCCAGGTAGGGACTCTGATGCCAACTAGCTTGCCTTTTTCCTTCTCTTCCCATTTCTAGAGTGGTACCCTCAGGGTGGCTAACCCACCACACCAAATTCCAGCCAGTGACAAAGGTGAAAAGTAGGGGAGGTTATGCCCACTTCTTTTAAGGATTTGCTCTGGCTTGTCATGTTTGTTCACTTGCACTTACCTAGATACAAGGGAATTGTATGTAGGTAAGTGCAAGTGAACAAACGGGAAATTTAGTTTGTTATCTTGGGTGGCCATGAACCTTCCAAAAATAAGGAGTTCTGTTTTATTACCCAAAAAAGGAGAATTAGCAGATTGTCATAATTGGGGACAACTATGTCTGCTGTAGTTGGGGTAAACAATCTTAGTTTTGAATCTTTGGACGGAAATTCTTTTAAAAACAAAATATATGGCTGATCAAGATGCCTTGTTTCAAGCTATTCACTATCAGTTGGATGGTCCATCCTTACTATTTCTACAAAATAGTTCCTAGGAACTTTGAAATTATATAGCTAGAAAGGGTTCTTGAGAAAACTTCTTCTCATTGCTATTTTTGTTGCCTTGCTTTAATTTATCAAATAGTAAAAGCAAAGATTTAGAGACTAGTGATATTACTTGATTTTTCTGTCTTTAAAATGGAAAGACAAGTAGGATTGCTTTTCATTTATTTGGTTTACTCTGCTTCCTGTGGACTCAGCGTTAATGTTATACATGAGACTGGTCGTCAGAGAATGAATTGGTAAAGAGCGGCCAGCTGCATGCTTTTAACTTGCTAGGGCTATATGTCATTTGAAGATATTAGGATAGCATTATGATGAGGAAACACAGAAATGCCTAACTCTTCCTTGATTCAGCCAGGCTTTCTTCTTGTGGGGCGTGCAAGAGAGCTACATGTCCAAAGGATTGTGATAACTGGGAAATAAGGGACCCCCTTTTAGTTACCTTAAGGGACTCTAGGAAAACAAGGTTGGAGGAGTTAGGCTTAGGGACCAGATAGGTCTTTCTTAACACCCTCTAGGTTGCCACCTTTTTGTTGCCCGGCTTCTCAGTCCAATGAGATGAATGCAGCACCCATAAAGCAAAGATCTGAGCACAGCAACAAGTCTGTACTTCCCAGAGGTGCCCAGAGGTGCTAGGCTCTCTATCTGTTTATGCACACAGTTGTAAGGCAAAGGAAGTAGAAGGGCAAGTCCACCTACTATAAACTCGTCACTCTCTAGACATGAGGAATAGAGGAGGAGACAAGATGGTCCTTGCTCCGTCTTTGTGAAGCCCATGTTCTGATGGTGGAAGAGTGACAATAAACAAGTAAATAACACATAAACCAGACAACTTCACAGTGCCTTAAACTGCCACCAAGGAAATGACTTTTAGTGATCTTACAGAGAGTGACAGTGATGGTGGGGAGGCCACTTTAGATAGGGTGGTTGGGGTTGTCCTTTCTAAGGAGGTGACATTTGGGCTGAAACCTGAAAGATGAGAAGAAGCCAGCTATGAAATTACATGAAAAGAATAGTTCAAGGACAGGAAAAACAAGTCCAAAATCCAAATAATGACAAAATTGGGATTGAATAGTTGCCTATACCTTAACATTCTCTCATGAGCACACGTTTGTCAAAGAGACTGTATTTATTGCCATATTAACTTATTTGATTAAAACATCATTGAGTTTTGAGAGAAAAAGAATGCCATTCCAGGAAATTTACTTTTCTTTAAAATTCAGTACATTTCATAAAGTTCATTTGGCTCTTTGCATAAATCTCAATTGAGCACAAGGTAAAATTCTATCTGATTGCTGTGAAGCTCTGAAGCTTCTGACCAGGAAAAAACAACCAAAAGGCACGGACTAATGAAAGAACATTAATGCCTATGTCATTTTGATATACATATTTTTATATACATAATCAAACTGGGCCAGAACAAAGGGCACTAAAATGAGCCAACTTAATTATTTTAAAAATACGGCTGAAAAGAATCCAATATGTGATTTTTAAAAAGTGTTTAATATTTTCTTCAAACTGTTTAATATTTTCAATGTATTTTCCCAAAGTAGTAGTATAAAAATTCTATCTCATGGAAAAAGTGTTTTTGTTCACTTTGAAGGTAATTAAGGAACAAGATAAGATGCTATTGGATGTCCCTTGAGATAAGCTATTCTTGCAAGAATTCATCCTGACACTTCTTTCACATTGTTACATCTGATATCTGATCTTGAACACATCATTTTATTAGTTACTTATGTTCATCTTTATTCCGTGAAAACAAAGTATAAGATTTACAGACTGGGTGTTGTGGCTCACACCTGTAATCCTAACACTTTGGGAGGCCAAGGCAGGTGGATCACGAGGTCAAGAGATTGAGACCATCAAGGCCAACATGGTGAAACCCTGTCTCTACTAAAAATACCAAAAATTTAGCTAGGTATGGTGGTGTGCGCCTGTAATCCCACCTACTTGGGAGGCTGAGGCAGGAAAATCACTTGTACTCAGGGGGCAGAGATTGCAGTGAGCTGAGATGGTGCCACTGTACTTCAACCTGGCAATAGAGTGAGACTCTGTCTCAAAAAAAAAAAAGACTTTTATTTGATTACTATATCTTTCATAAATAAGATCGCAAATCATACTGTTGCTTTGTTTTGTGGTTTTAGCTTTTATATTTTAGGGCAAATCTAAGTCTTAATTACTTTTTTCATTATTGTGGTAAAATATATAAATAAAATTTACCAGTTAATCATTTTAAAATATATAGTTTATGACATTAAGTACATTCGCATAATCATGCAACCATCATCACTACCCATCTTCAGAACATTTCTATCTCCTCAACTGAAACTCTGTATCCCTGAAACAATAACATCCCCATTCCATCCCCTCCCCAGTCCACGTTAACAACCATTTTACTTTATGTCTCTATGAATTTTAAATTTTTTTTTTTATTGTATTTTAGGTTTTGGGGTACATGTGAAGAACATGCAAGAGAGTAGTTAAAATTCTCTATGAATTTTAACTACTCTATTTACCTCATATAAATGGAACAGATAATATTTGTTCTTTTGTGTCTACCTTATTTCATTTAGCATAGATTTTCAAGGTTCATCCATGTTGTAGCATGTGTCAAGATTCTCTTTCTAAGGTTGAGTCATATTCCATTGTATGGATATACCACATTTTGTTTATCTTTTCATTAGTTGACATTGATTGTCTTCACCGTTTGATTTTTGTGAATAAGTCTGCTATAAACATTGGTGTACAAATATCTGTTCAAGTCCCTGTTTTCAATTATTTTGGATATACACCTAGAAATAGAATCACTGGATTACATAATTCTTTGTTTAACTCTTTGAGGAACCATCATACTGTCTTCTGCCTAATTATGTTTTGTGTTTTAGTAATGGGACACAGCCTGGCATGATGGGCTAGAGTATTGGAAAGGCATACACAGGTTCAAATCTCAGCTGTGCCACATGCCAGTAATCTACATGTTTCTATGAGAAGAGTCAAAGGGGATATAGCCTGGTCAACCATTATCAGACACTAGAGTCAATTTGACTAACTATAAGATGTTCTAAGGAAACTTGAGATACCGTGAGAAAAGTCTCCAAACCTAAATAATTACTAATGAATTAATTGAGGGGGTGAATTTCTGTTGTGAAAGTTATTTAACCTTTGTACAGCCTCAGTTTCTTTATATGTAAAATGTAGGTAATAATTGGGTATACTTCATTTGGTCTTTGTGAGGATTGAATAAATAATGCAAGTAAAACACTTAGCAAAGTATTGCACATAAAGTAACCACCCAATTAATGCTAATTAAGTGTTGTTTACTAACATCAGAGTTTCCTAGTGTGAACTCTTCAAAGTACTTTAATTTCTGAGAGAAGCAAAATTGATTAAATGCAGCTCTGTCGATGCCATGCTTGATTAGGCCTACTCATGATTCTATTGATTGGATTAACAGAATGGCAGATTTTATGGATTCTGTGAAAACCTATATAAAAACACTCTAAAAGAAGCCCAGTTATTGACTTCACAAAAACATAATCTCATCTGATATCTTTTTTACACCCACTGAGGTTATTGTATTTTTGTTTAAGGCAAAATCAACAACTAATTGGGATGAAAATAACTGAAGTTTATTTTTTCTGATTTAAGTCTAAAACTGACTAACAAGTAATCTCATTTGATCAACAGATGCAGTGAAAACTGTTCCCCATTCCCAACTACCATGTAGATATTCTGAGAAATAATTAATGATGCAGAAAAACATTTTTTTGTTTTCTGAAATAAAAGAATAGGTGAGCAAATAATATTTGTTTTTAATGCTTACAACCTTTTTTTTTTTTAATCTACTTTATTTTCTCTATCTGAATGCACTAGGTTTTTTTTGGTTGGTGGGTTGGTATGGTTTTCTTGCTTTATTTTATTTTAAACAACAAGCATTTTAAAAGTCCAATATTGAGGTTTTCAGGTTGATTTAGAAAAAAGCAATCTTTACAGGAGAAAGTGGACTTGTTTACAATTCAGAGTCTAGGCAACAAGGGAAAATCTTGCAGTCATTATGAGTAACATATGTATCCAAGATCATATGAAGAATGTAAAGGTGATAAAGTTGGCTTAGTTAAATCAAGAGACAGCCTTCTTCTAGAGTATTATAGCTAAGAAAATTTGGACTTAGTTTAAAAAGCTGCTCCAAAGAGTTCATCAATGCCCTGAGTTTTGCAGAGAGAACTCAATTATTGCATTATTCTTCGGACTTGCTGAAAACTCAGTGTTCTACTTTTATTTGGCAACACTCTTCTCCTAGGATAGGTGGCTGTTTCCAGTTTTCCAGCATCTTCGGTGACAGAGGCAATGGGATCCTTTAAAATGTTGGGCCAAGAATATTGGCCACAGCATTGCAATCCAAAAGAAATAGGAGGTTGCTAAATTGATTCCAGCTATGAAGGACATTGAAAATTTCTTTTGTTATTTTAATATCTATGCATAGCCTATTTGCACTCAGTTGAATAGGCAAATGAATTTCTGACTTCCCCTTATCAGCCTGGAGTAATGTTGTCTTGTATTTATCATTTTGCATTAGAACGGTTGGAAAAGTTAAAGAAAAATTTCTCTAGCAAGAATTGGCTTCTTAAAAAATTAAGTCATCTTGGACAACCTAACATTTAGTAAAGGCATTTGTCATAAATAACCTCAAGTCCAATTTATGGCAACGGTTGTCATTTGTAAGGGCTTTATTTCTCCACACAAAGGTATTGGAGAAACAAACCAGAAAGCCAAGAAAGCAGACCACAAACACTGAGCTAGTGATTCCAACTGGAGTGTTCTCTGAGCAGTGAATTATGAATACTTGTTTAGGAGAATCAACTCAAATAAATTTAGCAAAGCTACATCCTACCTTTAGAATTTCCAGTGTTTGTTAGTATATTAAAGTCTCTGAAATGACCTATAATATTAAAATCTCTGTCTTCTGATATTTTGAATATTTATTTCAAAATGAAATAATTTTTGTGAAAAACTTTTTAATTCCGTGTGGCTCATAATATTCTGTGGGTCTCGGTTTGGGAAATGAAAGGTTGGAATCATAGCTAGTCTTTTTCTATTGGAAACATCTTTCCATTGATGTTTCCTGCTAGTTTAAATGCAACAAATTTTTACATGTAAAATATTTGTAATGTGATTTACATGTAAAAATGTAATTTTCCTATTATATAATCAAAAGTGGTTAATGCTCCTCTGTGAGTTTCCCTTACAAGTTTTTATGTGGCACAATTTATATTTATTTGGTTTAATGAGTAAAACACAAGATAGCTCAGTTCAATACTGGGATGTTGGATATTTCTAATTAAAGCACGAGTTGGATTTGATGAAAATTCACTGATTTTTTAAATTATTTTTTTAATATCAAGAACCTGTTAAAGAGGGTCTTCTGAACAAATTCTGTTGAAGTAGTTGCTGATTATTAAATAACATTCATGCTACACTAACTTTTTATACTATCCAAAGCTATAGACATTTAAAGTTTTCATTTTGCAACTACTTGGTTTGAAAAATTAAATCTGTAAGCCAGTTTCATTATTCAGACAATTTGGTTATCACTTCAAGCCTACCGTCTTCAGTGAAAATGGGAGTGAAGGCCTTCAGGGGAGCTGACTTCTGCTGGCTGGCCTTGCAAATGTCAACTCAATTAGAGTGACCAGTGCTAACCCTTAATTCACAAACTCAGGTCCCATGAAATATACAGGGATTTCTACTATGCATTGCTGTAGGCCATTCAAGGAAGGTTCATTTGGAAGCACAGACATTAAAAAGCCAATCATGGAATAATATTCTTGTTAAAACAGGACATTGCCAAAAAGGGCTAGAAAACTTATGGCTATAGATTTTGAATCCAATATCCTTGCATAGACTTTTCTGTTTTCTCCTATACTATGTCTTCTTTCCTTTCTGGAGGCATATTTATAGTGAAATAAATAAAATTAACCTTGTTTTATACTTGAGTAACATATACCTTTGGTTATTTAGGAGAATGACTTAAAGCAGGGGTTGGCAACTTTTTCTGTGATGGGCTAGATACTAAATATTTTATACTTTCCAGGTAATACAGTCTCTGTCACAACTACTCAACTCTGCTACTGTAGCATAAAAGCAGCCTTAGACAATGCAGAAACAAATAAATATGGCTTTGTGCCAATAAAACTTTATTTATGGACACTGAAATGTCAATTTCAAAAACATTTTCCACTTATCATTAAATATCATTCTTTTGATTTTTTCCAATCACTAAAAAGTATAAAAATCGGCCAGCAGTGGTGGCTCACGTCTGTAATCCCAACACTTTGAAAGGCCAAGGCAGGCGGATCACCTGAGGTCGGGAGTTCGAGACCAGCCTGACTAACATTGAGAAACTCTGTCTCTACTAAAAATACAAAATTAGCCAGGCCTAGTGGCGCATGCTTGTAATCCCAGCTACTTGGGAGTATGAAGCAGGAGAATAGCTTGAACCCAGGAGATGGAGGTTGCAGTGAGCCAAGATCACACTATTGCACTTCAGCCTGGGCAACAAGAGAAAAACTCCATCTCCGAAAAAGATGTAAAAACAATTCTTAGTTCATAAGCCATGCAAAAATAGATGGTGGGTTAGATCTGGCCCATGGACCATATTGTGCTGACTCCTGCTCTGAACATCTTGCATACATTTCTTCACATGCTCTAGGAGATTTCTGATATTCACTCATAATCCTTGTCTTACACTGAGACTAGAATCTGTTCTTTGCAGATGCTTAATAAATTGACTCTTCACTGACTGTCATTCGGTTGATCAGTGTGAGCCAGTGGAATTACTTAGGCCAATAAATCTAGTGTTTTGGAGGGTAAAATATGCTATTTTTGTAAGATATATTATTTAATGGCCACACAACCTAAGTTCAATTAAATGGTTTCAACTCGTAATGCATTTGAAATATGACTAGGCAGAATTTGCTTCCTACTAACGACAGTTATTTGATTGAGGAACATCCAACAGTTGATATTAATCCCCCCATAGTGCCCCACTGTTCTACTTTGCAATTCGTTTGAAAGAAATTGTCAGTGTATTTCTGACTTCTGAGCAAATGCATGAAGTGGGGTCCAGCAACAGGAAAAGAAGCTTTTGCTGCCCATTGCTTGGTTTTGGCACCAGGGATAGATGTCAATAAATCCCAGACTTCCTGGGGCACTGTGTTTCAAAAAGGGAAGTGCTGACAGTGCAAACAGCTGCCATCAATTGGCCTTGGAGGCTGCTTCCTTGGAGAAGTTCCAATTATATTCTTAAAGGACCCACCAAGCTCTTCAAGTGTTAGCGGCAACCATTTGTTGCCAACCATTTGGAATAATGAAGGGCTGGTGAGCCAGTTAAGTGACTTTTTTTTTTAATCAGTGGATCCTAAGAGATAGGCTCTAGAGCTGACCTTCAACTTTAACTAATGTCATGGCATCAGAGGGTTACAGATTAAATCAGTGGTCCCAGTTACTCTCTGAGGACAAGTACCAACTACGACAAAGCTTTTCTTAGTCTACTGTGGATGAGAAAAATTAGGACAATGTATAAGTGTCCCACCAACTTATGAAAGCTATTAAAAATTTAATTTTAAGACTATGTCATTTCTTGTATGTATGTGTGCTTAGTAGTTACACATAGTTTTTATGAGAATAAAAAGATTGGCCATGTAAAGCACTAAGCTAGTGACTGGCACACAGTAATTGCTCAATAAATGTTAGCTGTTATTGTTATCATTATATAATCATCATAGTTTCCAATGCCTTTACTTGGCAAACAAAAAACAAAAGTCACCCGATATAGATTTCCCTTTTCTTCCCTAGTTTTTTGGGAAGTGGGAGGCAGAGATGAAATTTTCTGATCTGTGAAACCCCAATTTATAGTTGCAATTTTCCATAAGTGCTATGTTGAAAACTTATTTAAGTTGCTGGGATGAAAAAAAATCAAAAGTGGCCTATTGTGCCAGGTGTGGTGGCTCACACCCGTAATCCCAGTACTTTGGGAGGCTGAGGCAGGCGGATCACCTGAGGTCAGGAGTTCAAGACCAGCCTGGCCAACATGTGAAACCCTATCTCTACTAAAAACACAAAAATTAGCCTGGGGTGGTGGTGGGCGCCTGTAATCTCACCTACTCAGGAGGCTGACGCAGGAGAATCCCTTGAACCTGGGAGGCAGAGGGTTCAAGGGATTCTTGATCTTAGCATGAGCCAAGATCATGCCACTGCACTCCAGCCTGGGCGGCAGAGCAAGACTCTGTCTCAAAAAAAAAAAAGTGGCCTATTGTAAATATGACAATCATATTCATTTCAGTGTGGCAGTGAACATGGAAAGCTGAGAGTTTATTCAACATTTATTTTCAATATAAAATAATTAGGTGTTACCGATGGCTTGAATGTGGGGTGAGCTGGAAATAACAAAATCAAGGATAAAGCCTGGGTTTTTGCTTGAGTAGTTATGTGGATGGTTGTGACATTTTACTAAGATGGAGAAGCATGGAAGTGGGGGACCTGTTCACATGCAGTCTAGAGTTCAGTTTGGATGCATACAGTGATTATGGGACAGCTAAAGGATGGTGCCAAATAGGAGCTGGAATTGAGTATTCAGTAATGAGTGGGAAAATCTGGGATGGAGACAGAAAGATGTGGGTATTAATTTTATGGAGGTGGCTGAGTCTACTCTGAGACAGAGTGCGGAGACAAAGGAGAAGAGGAATCCTAATATTTAGAAATCAGGCAGAGGAAAGCAATCTAGCTGCAGAAAGTGGAGGAAAGAGATAGTTGATCATCCAGTTCAGAGCTACTCTTGTTGTAGTTTCACTTATGTTGAATGCTCCTGTGTGACTGAGTAGGTGAGAAAAATCTATGAAAGCAGGCAACGTGAAGGATGTTGCTATTCACAAAAGCAGTTTAGTGGAGTGTGGAGGCATGAGCCAGACTGTAGTGAGTTAGTGTTGGGAAAAGCAGCAAAGGAGAAAGGACTGAGAGAGTGCCTACATAAATTGGTTATGAGTGACATATAAGCGAGGAACAACAAACTGTGGAAGGCCACAGGAGGCCTCTGAGGAGGAAGGCCTCTCCATGCCTCATGTTCAGGTGCAGGGTGTCCTAGGCTCTGTTACCATAAACATTGTGCTAAAGGACATAGTGCTATGACGTAGCCAGACTTGTAGGCTTCTTGTAAGGCCCACGTTCCATCAGCTGCACAAAGATAATAGACGAAAGATAACCACATGTTTTGGTTTATGAAACTCCCAAACTGCCACTGTTATCAATCCTTAGAATGACACACCAGTTCCTGCTCACTGATTCACTCCACCATCACTCCACCCCTACCTTATAGATCAAAGTGATTGTAATCAATAAATAATATGGATGATTGGAGCTTGGGGCCTTCACTGCCTCCTCCAAAGTAATGAGTGACAGCCCCCTGGTTCCCACTATCTCTCTTAATCTGTCTTTTTCTCATTCCTTTGTCACCACCAAACACAGGGTACCCACAGATGATGTAGGGCTGGTTCCCTACATGTTAGTAGATGGATGCAGGTATGACAAATATAGACAAGCTTCAAGAAGTTTGGTCCAAAAGGAAACAGAGAAATAAACAAACAGATGATGCCTAACATATTTCAGCTAAATATAATAACGGATTTTTTTTAAGATGAGATGCTAGAGTATGTCAGCAGATGGAAATCAACTAATATAAATCTGTTAAACTGGGTGACCAGGAACCAGGACTGGCTTTATCAGTATGGACCAGGCTAGACACACAGGGCCTTATACCCAGAAGAACATCACATTTGGGGTGTTTCTGGTGAGACACGGTCCCACTCCGTTGCCCAGGTTAGTGTGCAGTGGTGCAATCACAGGTCACTGTAGCCTTGATCTCCCACCACCATACCCAACTAATTATAATATAATATAATGCAGAGCTTTAAGCTCTGCAGTTGCTGTCTCCAAATTCTGTCTCTTAGGCTCTCACCAACCCCTACCTCTGTATCCAGATATTGAGTACCTCAGGGAGTTCAATTTGGAAGCAAATGATGTGAAAATGTACTTTACTATCCAGTAACATTCTTGTTATGGGGTGGTGGCAGAGATTGTTCAACAACCATAATGCATTTTATCATCAGATCAGTCTGCAATTTAAACATGGCAGGACTGGACTGAGGCACAGGAAGATTAAGCCGCTGACCTTAAGTCAGATAGTCACATGGCTAGAGCCTGAATCTTGATCTAAAATGAATCCCATTTATTTCAGTTATAGCTGTCCTCTTAGGATGGCCAACCAGAATGCATGGATAAAATTCAATAAACAAACACTGGGAATTGCTCTTCAGCAAGAATACAGCAAACACCCATGATGTGCCTACCTCTAAATCTTACTCTCAGAGAGCTAAAAACGATTATATTTCACAGTGACATTCATCTTCGCTTCTGCTGTAACTCACATGCATGTGCCTTAGACCATATTATTAATGAAGTATTGGGGGTTCCACATAGAGCACCTTTTCTTCCCTGGAGTTAATCTTGAGCTTTGCTTAGCTTCTTCTACCCATTTGGATTCTAAGGACAACAGTTTGAATGCTTTTTATCCACGTATTTAACAATTCATTTTGATCCAGGTGAAGTGACCCTAACCTCTAATCCCAGTACTTTGGGAGGCTGAGGCAGGTGGATCGCTTGAGCCCAGGAGTTCAAACCAGCCTGGGCGACATGGTGAGACTCCATCTCTACCAAAAAAAATTTTTTTTTTAATTTGTTGGGTATGGTGGTGGGACATCAAGGCTACAGTGATTTGTGATTGCACCACTGCATATTAGCCTGGGCAACAGAGTAGGCCCCTGCCTCACTAAAAACAAAAACAATTTATTTCACCATCATCGTCATCATCATTGTCATTGCTCACTCTTCAACATTTTTTAGCTCAATTTAATTAATATGATACCTGTGGGATAATTTTTATTTATTTTTATAAAATATTGAAGTTTTTGCCACTCTGATAACGTCTTCATTTTCCATCTAGAGTATAACATACCAGGAAAAAGGCTCTTAAATAAGGCTTGAAGTATTATAAAGATCTTCTGTTTAAGTCTTATATTCCTAATCAATAACTAGAATTGGCATGCTTGCTTTCCTCAGTGGGTTTCCTGGTAGTCCGGGTATGATGTCAAGACTATCATATAGTCCTAAAATATCCTATAGTTAACATTTGTGGTGATATCTGATATAAAGGTAGATGAACTTCATTGCAGCTATTTTTTAGGAAATGTGTATTTAAATTGCATAGCTAAAAGCAAGATTTACAATTATAGAAGGAATGCATGTGAGTTGTAGAAGCTCAGAAAATAAAATCAAGAAAGAATTACCCAGCATGCCTTAGCCCAGAGATAACCATTGCTAATATTTTTGACTGTTTTCATTTGCAACCCCTATCTCCTACCCTCTGTTTTTCACCATATTTCTTGTTTAAATCTACTTAATTTAATTATGTATTAACTATGTTTTTCCTCTTACTAGAAAGTAAACTCCACGAGGGCCAGGGATTTCTGCTATTTTGTTCACCTTTGTAACCTCGGGTTGTTATATCTGCAACAACTCCATTCCCAAATAAATTTCACATTCCGACATACCAGGTGTTAGAACTTCAACATATCTTTTTGGGAGACACCTTTGGTTTCACGGCTGCTTCAACTCTTACCAACTCTATAAGTTTGAGAATGTTACATCTCTTCAAGTCTGAGTGTTTCACTTGTGTTTTGGGGCTAATAAGGCTTATATGAAATAATGCAGGTTAAATGCCTAGCACTTTGCTTCATATCCTAAGGTTTCCAAAGTGCTTTATTATTAGGTTTCTGAAGGAGGTTTATGCTTAAAGTTTTATATTAGGATTTCAGTTTAGAGCATAGCATGTTTTATTTAGAAGAAATCTGATTCTTTTTTTTTTTCTTTTTTTCTTCTTTTCTTTTTTTTTTTTATTTTTTGAAAGAAAGGAAAAGAGAGAAAAGAAAGTGAGAGTGAAAGAAAGAAAAAAAAAAGAATGTACGAGAGAAAGAAAGAGGAAGAAAAAGAGGGAGAGAGAACAGGATTCTTGTTCTACTGCCCAGGCTAGAATGCAGTCTAAAAATGGGTATTAAAAACCTCTTTTATGCCAATAATTGTG
>CAUYLG010022153.1:0-16574 GCA_963573385.1 Cacajao melanocephalus
CTGCCTTGGTAGTGGTGGACTGCCTCGGTAATGGTGGATGCCCTTCCCCCCACAGAGGTAGACCATCCTGGGTCCAGCTGTGCTTACTGTGAAACTCTCAATCCAGAGTGTTTCAGATTGCTGGTCTTTTTGGGGGTGGGACCCGCTGAGCCAGATCACCTGACTCCCTATTTCAGCCCCCTTTTTATCAGTTGAATGAGTGACTCTGTCTCCCAGGTGTTCCAGGCTCCGGTTGAAATGGCCGCCCAGATTTGTGTGAGTTTTTGTGCCGAGACCTGCTGCACAGGCTGAAACAGCCATGCTGGAAACTCCTGGCGTTTCTCCGCCCGGGAATCTCCTGGTCTGTGGGCAGTAAATTCTCATTTGGAAATGCAGTGATCACTCATCCTCTGCGTTCTCGCTGGGAACTGCACTCCAGAGCTGTTCCTATTTGGCCATCATGGATCTTTCCTCAGGCCTGTCTCTTAGCACAAAGAGAAGGGCAGTTGGTCTTCTGGCTTCTTGGTGACTAGCCTGTCCTGGAAATCTCACCTGGGCCACAGGCCTCCCGGGCTGAGGATCTAGTCTTCTGGGAAAGGGACTTGCCAGGCTCTGGGACAGGCTTGGAAGGCCAAGATAGGTATTATCACTGTTGTACATAGAAGGAAATGGAGTCTCAGATAGGTAAAGTAGTTTGTACAAAATCAACAGCTGGTAAGTGGTCTAGCTGAGATTCCAACCCAATGCAAAGAGGTTACTATTGACTGAGTGTTTCTTATATATCAGGCAGTGATGGTATCTCATAGTGTCTAATTTCAAGAACAACCCTCTGAAGTACCATTATTTTGTGCAAATTACAGATAAGGAATCTGGGACACCAAGTTGCTAATGCACACAGCTGCCAAGTTGCAGGTCATTTGACCCCTTTCCTTGATTGTGCTTCCCCTGAAGGTAGGAAAAGGAAATGTTAGGGCAAGGAAGAGACAGACCACAACTCTGAGGAGCAGCCTGTCGGGCGAAGTTATGAAGTGACGGTGGATTCCAGTGGCCTAAATGGGAATCACTTGCTTATAGACTCATTTATATCTATAATAGCATAGGCTATCTGTAAATAATTGGGTGTGCTTTAGCTAAATATTTAGTAAATTTGCTTTTAATCTCATTCATAGAGCATAAGCATTCCATCCTTCCCAGGAAACTTCTAGACTTAAAGGCTCAATTTAAGAACAATGGCAAGGGATTGACTGTCTAACATAAATCCCACTGACTTTACTGACCGTCTCAGACTTATGCTGGTGCCCAGGCTGACAGAGGCCCCTCAGACTGGATCTCTCTGCTTCACTGGAAGGATCATGAGAATATAATTTATTTTCAGCCTGTTGTTGAAACTTGCTGTTCCCATTCATTCTCATTATCCTCCTTTCGTCTTCTGAGTCATCTCACCTGAAGGTCTTAGAGCTCTGCTTCATTTTAAGAGCTACAGGCAACCACGTAGGTAAATAAAGATTTTATTCTTTCCTGATCTCATAAAAGTAGAGTTGTGACTCAGTTATATTCACCAGAGAGCCAAAGTTATACTCATATGTGTTCAGGCAAGGAGTGAGTCACACAAACAGAGTGGGGTTGCTAAGCAATGTAATAGACATTTCATGAATTACAACAATGGCACTTTTGCTATCTGTGCCCTTAATTATGGGGGATTCCAAGTTTAAGTCCTGAGGACATAGGAACAGTGAGGTCCAGAAGGATTCATATGTGGTATCTTTTGGTTTCAACCCCATATTCTTCTTTTTCCTTGTCAAATCTCTTTGGATGATTTCACACTTTGTGATCAGAAGTAAAATAATAAGATATGAAAATAGGAGCCGGGGCTGATGAGCAGGTCAGTCAGCTGAGACACTAACATCTTAGGGCTTTATTTGTGTGCGGGCATGTGAAATAATTCAACCCTCTAACACCCATAGCTGACTTCCACTGTTTTTTTTAAGGTTCCAGCTTACATATCAATTTTTTCCAAAAGCCACCCCAAAAGGATTAGGTGTCTTCTGGTGTGGATATTTGTTATCTCTGGTTGTATTATTGTTGTTTCTTGTGGTTAACATTTAAAATCCTACCAAGTTTGGGGAGGAATTGTCTTATAGTCGTATTTGTGGGACCCTTTACTCCTTATACCACTGAGGAAGCTGTAGAGGGGGACATTCTTTCTCTTCCAACCCCAAACTATCAAGGTCTCATCCAATCTGATCCTACGTTTTGGAATTTTGGATCGCAAGTGAGTAACACAAAGACAAAAGGGACGGCCAGAATTCATTTCCTGTTTCCAGAGGCAGGGGCAGATGCCTCATGGAAGAATTGTTCTTTCTATTTGGTGTTTGGAGCCTTCTGGGGTCCTCCTGTCATAGTAGGTAGCTACTCAGATATGAGCAGGGCAGGAGAGGGCTCCCCCAACACACACAAGGAATGTCGGGCGGCCATCAGGTGATGGTCAAGTGGTTGTTTATTGCCCCTTTAAGTAATAATTGGTCACAGTGGCACCAAGGAGAGGCAGTCTCCTAATAGATAGAACACACCTAAAACTGGTGACTAGCAGCTTCCTGATAAGATCTCAGAAGTGGGGAGAAGTAATGGAAGACCCTGGAAGTATGTCAGCCTATAAAGCCCCAAGTCAAGCGGTAAAGCCATGCACTTGGTCTCTCAAGTTGCCTGCTTGGCCCTCTTCCAAGTGTACTTTCCTTCTTTTCATTACTGCTCTAAAGTTTTTAATAAACTCGCTCCTGCTCTAAAACTTGCCTTGGTCTCTCCTTCTGCTTTATGCCCCTCAAATTCTTTCTTCTGAGGAGGCAAGAATTGAGGTTGCCGCAGACCTGTACAGATAACTACCACTGTTAACATATTTTGGTGCCATGTGTCTCAGAGACCTTTCTTTGGTAACACTCTCACCTTCTGAGCCTACTCTTCCAAGTCCTTCTAGAGCCTCTGAGCCACATATTGAAGTCCCCCTCCCCATGACCTTTTGTCTAAATCAGCCAGAATCATTTCCCAAACTTGACCCAAGAACCCTGAATATGAGCCACTTTTCCATGTATCCGTTTTAGTTTCTGATGGTTGTTGTAACAAATTATCACACATTTTATGGGTTAAAATTACAAAAATGTATTCTGTAACACTGCCAGAAGCTGGAAATCTGAACTCAGTATCGCTGGGATGAAATCACGTATTGGCAAGACTATGTTTCCTCCAGAGACTCTAAGGGAGAATTTATTCCTTGCCTCTTCCAGCTTCCACTTTCTGGTGGTTGCCAGAATTCCGTGGTTTATGTTTTGTGGTTGCATCACTCCATTTTCTGCCTCAGAGGCCACTTTGCCTTCTCATCTGTCTGTGTCAAACCCTTGCCTCCCTTTTGTAAGGACGTATGTGATTGTATTGAGGGCCTACCCTGATAATCCAGGATAATCTCCTATCTCAAGATCCTTAACTTTAATCGCACCCACAGAGCCCCCCCCCCACTTTTTGCCATATAAGGTAATATTCACAGATTCTAAGATGAGGGGGCACATTTTTCACCCTACCCTAGTATTCTCAGCTGCATGCTCAAGAGCTCTGCAGCTCTTGTGGTCAGCTTTCTTGCCTGTCTCCTGTACTAGACTGTGAATTCTTGGAGCTCAGAAGCAATTTGTCTTGCCTATCATTTATCCCTGGTGCTGTGCTTCTTTCTAGCAGGCACAGAAAAATACTTGAATGAATCATTAAACAAGTTAAATTCAATATACAATTATTGGATCTGTTTTCCAACACAAATTTTGAAATTTAAAAATTTAGGAGCAAATTGCATCGCTCATAGTAGGCACATAGGTTTCCACACTATTTCTGTTTAATAGAGTTAGTTTGGTTTTGAACTTCTAATGGCTCTTCTCCATGATAACCCTAAGTCAGCAGACATGAAGCAGGCAGACGCCATCCAGCTCCCAGGGCAGATATTGCTAATCTTTTCTGAAAAGCCCAAACACAGACTTAGAATCTGTGACACAGTGTTCCAGGCAGCCAAATAAAGGCAGCTGAGTGAAGCTGAACTGCAAGATTAAACTTTTCACATCATTATAGTCTGAAGAAAAAAACCAAACTGCTCAGTCTGGTCCCACCTTGCTCAGAGACTTTCATTATTTCTTTTCTTTTTTTTTTTTGAAACAGAATCTCACTCTGTTGCCCAGGGGCACAATCTTGGCTCACTGCAACCTCCACCTCCCCGGTTCAAGCGATTCTCCTGCCTCAGCCTCCTCAGTAGCTGGGCCTACGGGTGCCTGCCACTACACCTGGCTAATTTTTGTATTTTTAGTAGAGATGGGGTTTTGCCATTTTGGCCGGGCTGGTCTTGAACTCCTGAGCTCAGGCAATCCACCTGCCTCATTCTGCCAAAGTGTTGGGATTACAGGTGTGAGCCACTGTGCCCAGCCTCTCTCATTATTTCTAACATAGACTATACTTCAACCAGGATCAAACATACCACATTCATTCTCCATAAGTTCACAGCGTTCCTTTCCCCTCTCTCCTATCTAGGCAGAACCCACTTCAACAGAAGAGATTTTTCTTTAACCCTGACACATATGATCATTTATTTTTATGCTTCCAAATGCAATTTGTTTTCTCTCCAGGTCTTCAATTACAATCAGCACCTTTCTGCCCCAGTAAGGCTCCTTTACATCCTTCATCATACTGACATTTAATTTATGATCTCTCCTCAAAATACAAAATGTTAAACATTTCATTTCTTTTCTGGGTTTCTCAGAGGAGACTCTCATGACCTGCCAAATGCCGCCATTCATTGCCAATTTGTGCCAATGTGTCCCTGTCCCCCACCTTCATGTCTGGTTAAGGGGACTATACACCTGCAGTGCAGGTGTACCTGGTTCTGACTGGTTACATGAACTCCATCTCTGGGCCAAATTAGCAGGATCCACAAGGCTCTGACCTTTACCTTTTGGACAGGGTGATTTCAATGGTCCAGTGAATAGCACTTCCAATATAAACAGCTTAGTCATTGTTTACAGTTTTAGAGTAAAAATTGCAAAGAAAAGTCTCTGTTATGTAGGTATTTGAGGTTAATGTTCAGTGCCAGTATCTTCTGGGGATGAAACAGTCATTAGCTTTGGCAATTAACAGTTCCCAGAGCAGCTTCTAAAACACAGTTTTTGCGTGTTCACCAGGCCAGAATTAGACCAATTAGATATATGGTGTCTGCTGTGTTATTCACTTTGAAACATCAGAATATGGAAGTGTTGCTCATGTCTAGGTTATTTTCCAGGGCTCAATGCCAACCATCTGATATTTGTGCTGTGTGATTACTGAAAGAAATAGTAGTAAGGGCAGCTTACCAACAGGACAGATTGCAGGGAGGCCTCTCAGCTACAGTAAATGGGGTTTTGAATTTGGATTCTTCAATGTCCATCTAGAAAGTGGGGTGAGGGCTGCACTCCTTGGATGTCTGGTATTTCACTCTTGGTTTCAGCCACACATAAACATTTGGGCAAGGCGTTGAGGCACACAGTCAACACTGATTAGTGTTGTTTATGACAACCAGTGACCTTAGTTTGAAAAGAAGTTGTTTGGTCTTTTTCCTCTATTACCTGGTTTCAGGAAGGCAAGCATGTTTTCAGAGAAAGGACTCCTGTCAAATGTTGGATTCTTAAAGGATGAGGGCATGACAAGAGCAAAGACCTTGGGAAAACGGGTCTGTCACTGTTTGCAGAAGATTTTAGAGCAGTGCTTCCAAAACTTTAATGTGCTCACCATCTCCAACCCACAAAGCACAGTTCTGCACTGGGACCGCAGAGTCTGGATTTCCAGTAAGTTCCCAGGGGACAGCTAATGCTCCTGGCCCATGGTCCACTCTTCGAGGAACAAGGGTTTGTATCAGTGGTTCTTAAGTGGGAACAGAGAAGGCATGTATAAGAACTGAAGGAAATTCTTTCAGAATACACCTCCCTCTCTTTTCTCACCAGGACTATCAAATTGGGGTAAATGAGGGCACGTGTATTTATTTAAATAAATTACCAACAATTCACCTTACATGCCACCTCTTCCCCAAATTGTACCAAGTCTAGCAGCCATCTCCTCCTCTAGGCCATACTTTCCGTCTTTGCTCTCCCTTAGTCCTTTTCCCTCAAACTCTAGCTTCTGCTTTTTAACATTTTCTGTCCTGTTCACAAGCGCTGGAGATAGGCTGTGTTTCGGGTTGTCACAGCCACCTTGTTAAGGGGCTTCCAGGGGCCAGGCGTGAATGCTGACTAGCTGAAGTCCAGTCTAAGGAAGGAGAGAATCCATCCCTCTTCTTGCCTGGTCTTCCTTGGCTTGCTGCCATCCCAGGGCTCCTATCCTCAATATCAGGCTAGATTTAACCTTTTTGGTAAACACCTAGTAAAAAATGATTACTTAAGGAAACTTGGCCTGTGTAAAATGACATAGTTTTCACCTCACCCCAATCTAATAGTTTTCCTCTTATGGACACAGATAAGCATCATGTTCATAGCATCTCTTGTTATTAATTATTAATTTATTATAAAGATATTCAAGTATATAATTATGCAATTAAAAATTATATAATAAAATAACTATTATTAATGATTCTTAATTAATTATTAATTCAGGCCATTCCATGCTGGGTGTGGTGCAGTGCATTGTGGCACATCAACAGTTTGAGTCTCTCTGATCTCTACTTTGTCCATGACCTGGGTGCTTCTCCCTGCCTTGAGCTTCCTTTCCTTATTTAAAAATGAAGATCTGGCTACTTGGAACCCCAGGATCTCAGAAGGACAGAGGAAGGGTCCTCAGAGCTTCTCTTCAACACTCTTCATTTTTCAGGTGAAGAAACCAGGACCCCCAGGGGTGAAGTGCCTTGACATTGTCAGCATTTTAGCTAAGCTTGTGTGTGAGGTTGTAGGAGAAACAGAAGGGAAAAAGTAAAGAGAACAGATTCTATAGACAGCCAGGAGCAAAATGTGGTATAGTAAAAGCTGGAAAACAGTCATATTTGAAATGGAAGTAAATTCCCAGACAAACCGTCTCTCTCCCACCCATCGTCTGGGTCAGAGGAGTGATGAGAATATAAAGTGTAGTGCTAGAGGTACATGGGTGATACATTATGGTTTTAAGAGACAAAAAGATTCTGAATACCTTCTGGAAATGACATGTCTAACATGGCCCTGTGACACTGAAGGTGCTGAATAAATATTTGTTGGTTGATTCAAATAAGATGACAAAAGGTAGACATGCTCCATAGTGTGTGCAAAATTAACAGGCTGCAGTTCCTGCATTTGCTCGCAGGTCTCTTGGGTGCTGGTTTGCAGGTCTCCTTGTAATGGTCTTTAAAGCTTCCGGTTAGTGAAGAGACTGTCCATCTGCAGCAGATTCAGTTGAGTTCAGTTCCACAATCCAGACATTCTGAGTGCTCCCTCCTTAATTTTTCCTAGAAAATGGAGCTCAAAGGGAATAGAAAGGAGAGGCAGGGAATGTTACAGCTCACGGGTCTGAGGTCTAATTTTTGTTTAGTAGTAACAATGCTTTATAGCTTGCAGAACTATCTCACATACATTTTCTTATTCAGTTCCCTTAGTAATTCTGTCAAGCCTGGGCTCCCAGGAACAAATGTCAGGCTGCCTGATCCCAGGTCAGTGCCTGTTTTCTGCCTGCTCTGAGTTCTTTCAGGCTTGGCCACCCATGAGGTTTCCATGGCACCCTGAACAACATCCCAGCATCTTGGGCAGGGCCTTTCCTGAGTGTTGCTTCCTAGTCAGTGCATCCTCTGGCAGAACTTCCCTTGAGGTTTGGGGCTCCTCACAGCCCTTGTTTCCCTCAGGAGATGTTCTGTGCTCAGAGATAATGACTCATGAGCTACAGAAAGTTCTTGGCATGCGCCCTGCATGCTGAAAGAAAATTAATGGCTCAGCGGTTGTGTTTGGTGAAGGCGAAGGGCGCAGGCCATGGCAGCAATGTTCCTAGTTGGAAAACACCTGCTGGTCCATGGGGAGGTAGGCCCTGGATTGGCAGAACTGGGGAGTCCTACATGGAATTGTAGACCAGACAGAGTTTATGATGAGCTCAGGTTGTGATGGTTAATACTAAGTTGTCAAGTTGACTGGATTGAAGGATGCAAAGTATTGATCCTGGGTGTGTCTGTGAGGGTGTTGCCAAAGGAGATTAACATTTGAGTCAGTGGGATGGGAAAGGCAGACCCACCCTCAATCTGGGTGGGCACCATCTAATCAGCTGCCAGCATGACTAGGATAAAGCAGGCAGAAAAACGTGAAAAGACTAAACTGGCTTAGCCTCCCAGCCTTCATCTTTCTCCCATGCTGGATGCTTCCTGCCCTTGAACATCAGACTCCAAGTTCTTTAGTTTGGAACTTGGACTGGCTCTCCTTGCTCCTAAGCTTGCAGGTGGCCTATTGTGGGACCTTGTGATCATGTGAGTTAATACTCAAAAGTTAATACCTAAGTTAAAAAAACTCCCCTTTACATATATATTCTATTAGTTCTGTCCCTCTAGAGAACCCTAATGCACAGGTGCTCCTTCACTTCTTTTACTTGCTTCTCCTTATCTAAGCCAGGTGCTCCAGAATTTTATACACTTGCTGGGCTCCTTGCCTCCACCTGACTGCCTTAAAATGCTGTTGTGGATTTGTTCCCTCTCCTCCTCACCAAACTAACAACAGTCCTCTTTCCCTCTTTCCTCTGTGAGCCTTATCTCAGCTAGCATTGAGAAGGAAAGCAGCTGGTTATACCAAGCCTCATGTAGCCATATTCTGGCTGTTCTTAAGGAGGTGTTTATTATTCATGCATTCATTGGTTCATTCATTTTCTCAAATAGTAAATATTTACTGAGAGCCCACCATATGCTAGATTCTGGGATACAATAGCAGAAAGTTAATACCTGTTTTCTATCCTGATAAAGCTTACAAGAGGTTCTGATCAAAGGGCAGGACAATCACAGAGGCAGGAACAAGACAGCATAAAAGAGGAAGGACAGTGTGCCTTGGAGCATAGGGCAGGAACATCTAATCAATCATTTATAGGTGGGGTCAGGGTTTATGAATTCAGAAGGGGAAATTAATTTGGTGGAATCTCAGACAATGCGACAGGCCACCTTGGGAGGGCACTTAGTGCTCTGACCTCTTCCAGCTTCAGCCTTGCTCCTAACAAGCTGAGAGACTTCAAGTTAGTTTGCTTCTTCACCTCATTTTCCTTCCCAGTACAACAAAGGCTGTGGTCTTGGTGGCCTCTAAGCTTCCTTCAGTGCTAAAAACTTCCTTGGGGGATGCCTGCATATGATGTGTTTCTCTAGGAGGCTGATTTCTAATGTTTTTTCAATAACAGATCCCTTTGAAAATTGTTGACTTTCTTCCAAGAAAAATGTCTTTAAGCCACAAAACATTTTGCAAATAATTTCAGGGGAATCCCTTCATGTTGGGGAACACCAGATGAATTTCATGACTTTTATTTTGACACAAGGGCAGGGAAAACCAGGGAATTTGTCTTTGTTTGTGGAGTGTTGACATTAACCATTACAGCAGAGCGAAGGGCATGGGAGGCTGTTAAAGGATAAACCCCTGGGAAATGTTTAAGTGGACTCTTCTTATCTACTCTTGTATCTGGGGAGCTGCTTTGCCAGGGCTCTTAGAATTCTCTGAGGAGTTGAGAGGCAGTGTAGAGAAGTCATTGATGGGTGTGCTCTGGTGTTACTTTGTTGGGATGCAACGCCTGCCTCTTGCCATGAGTTGGCTGAGTAATCTTGGGCAAATTATTTAACCTTGCTGTGCTTGTTTTCCCATCTGTAAATTACTGAGGATAATAACACTACCAATAAGCCCTATGAGATTGTTAGGAGAATTAAATAAAGTGAAACATGGAGTCTGGCACATCGTAAGAGTTCAGCAAATTAGATTGACCACCAAAATTAAAGTGGCCCTTATGTGTTGCTTTTCTACTTTTCTGTCTCCTAGACCCAGGAAAGACTCCTGAACCTTGACTGAGACACATAGAATGGATTTAAAGGTGTCACTTCCATGCTGAGTATATCAGTTGCAAATGTTGTCTTCAGCTGCAAGTATTGGAAAGCCTAATTTAAAATGGCTTACATGATAAGTAAGTTTAATATCTCATAGAAAGATATTTGGAGTTGGTGGTTTCAAGCTTGGTTAATTTGGAGGTGGATGGTCTTAACCATGACCTGATCTTTTCTGTCCTTCTCAGGGATGTTTGGCACATTGGCTTATTCTTGGGGCTGTTTCTTTAGAGTCAGAAGATGACTGCTGCTGCCATAGGCATCAGGTGCAGAGGGCTCACCTGGCTGAAGCAGAGGGCATTTTCTCCCATGGATTTGTTTTTATTTGGAAAGAAATGCCCTATCCAGAAGCTCCTTGACTTCTGCTTCCCCTAGCAGACTTCCCCTTGGGGCCCTCTTGCCAGCATTAGGTCCCAGGCCAGTGCTTGCTCTCCAGGAGGCTGTGATAGTGTCTGGTAACTTCAGCTGCTGCTCTGGGGTAGGAGCATCACTGGTGCAAGCAATGAGCCTCGTCTGCCTTGCTGTTGTTCGGGTGGCCTTGGTCCAGACTTCTTTCACATCAACATTCCAACTCCATCCTTCCATGTCTCTTCCACTGCAAGCCCATATTTCTTTTCAGTGTAAAATGTAGGTTGGTGAAAAAGTAATTGCAGTTTTTGCCATTACTTTTAATTACGTATACATGTGCCATGGTGGTTTGCTGCACCCATCAACCCATCATCTAGGTTTTAAGTTCCTCATGCATTAGGTATTTGTCCTAATGCTATCCCTCTCCTTGCCCCCCACCCCCTGACAGGCCCCAGTGTGTGATGTTCTCCTTGTGTTCATGTGTTCTCATTGTTCAACTCCCACTTATGAGTGAGAACATGCGGTGTTTGGCTTTCTGTTCCTGTGCTAGTTTGCTGAGAATGATGGCTTCCAGCTTTATCCATGTCCCTGCAAAGGACATGAACTCATTCTTCTTTATTGCTGCATAGTATTCCATAGTGTATATGTGCCACATTTCCTTTATCCAGTCTATTATTGATGGGCATTTGGGTTGGTTCCAAGTCTTTGCTATTGTAAATAGTGCTGCATTAAACATATGTGTGCATGTGTCTTTATAGTAGAATGATTTACAGTCCTTTTGAGTATATACCCAGTAATGGGATTGCTGGGTCAAATGGTCTTTCAGGTTCTGTATCCTTGAGGAATTGCCACACTATCTTCCACAATGGTTGAACAACCTTACACTCCCACTAACAGTGTAAAAGTATTCCTATTTCTCCACAGCCTTGCCAGCATCTGTTGTCTCCTGACTTTTTAATAATTGCCATTCTAACTAATGTGAGATGGTATCTCATTGTGGTTTTGATTTACATTTCTCTAATAACCGGTGATGATGAGCTTTTTGTCATATGTTTGTTGGCTGCATAAATGTCTTCTTTTGAGAAGTGTGTGTTCACATCCTTCATCTACTTTTTGATGGAGTTATTTTTTTCTTGTAAATTTGTTTAAGTTCCTTATAGATTCTGGATATTGGACTTTTGTCAGATATGTAGCTTACAAAAATTTTCTCCCATTCTGTAGGTTGCCTGTTCACTCTGATGATAGTTTTTTTTATTTTTATTTTTTTGCTGTGCTGAAGCTCTTTAGTTTGATTAGATCCCATTTGGAATTTTGGCTTTCCTTGCAATTGCTTCTGGTGTTTTAGTCATGAAGTCTTTGCCCATGCCTATGTCCTGAATGGTATTGCCTAGGTTTTTTTTTCTTTTTTTTTCTCACTCTGCTGCCAGGCGCCAGGCTGGAGTGCATTGGCACAATCTCGGCTCACTGCAAACTCCGCCTCCCAGGTTCAAGCAGTTCTTCTGCCTCAGCCTCCCGAGTAGCTGGGACTGCAGGCGCATGCCACCACGCCCAGCTAATTTTTGTATTTTTGGTAGAGACGGGATTTCACCATGTTGGCCAGGATGGTCTCGAACTCTTGACCTCATAACCCACCCGCCTTGGCCTCCCAAAGTGCTGGGATTACAGGCTTGAGCCACTGCGCCTGGGCTGCCTAGGTTTTCTTTTAAGGTTTTTATGGTTTTGGGTTTTACATTTAAGTCTTTAATCCATCTTGAGTTAATTTTTGTACAAGGTATAAGAAAGGGGTCCAGTTTTTATTTTCTGCATATGGTTAGCCAGTTTTCCCAGCACCATTTATTAAACAGGGAATCCTTTCCCCATTGCTTGTTTTTGTCAGGTTTGTCAAAGATCAGATGGTTGTAGATGTGTGGTGTTATTTCTGAGATCTTCGTTCTGTTCCATTGGTCTACATATCTGTTTTGGTAGCAGTACCATGCTGTTTTGGTTACTGTAGCCTTGTAGTATAGTTTCAAGTCAGGTACTGTGATGCCTCCAGCTTTGTTCTTTTTGCTTAGGATTGTATTGGCTATGCAGGCTCTTTTTTGGTTCCATATAAAATTTAAAATTTTTTCTAATTCTGTGAAGAAAGTCAATGGTAGCTTGATGGGAATAGCATTGAATCTATAAATTACTTTGGGCATTATGGCCATTTTAGTGATATTGATTCTATCCATGAGCATGGAATTTTTTTCCATTTGTTTGTGTCCTGTCTTATTTCCTTGAGCAGTGGTTTGCAGTTCTCCTTGAAGAGATCCTTCATGTCCCTTGTAAGTTATATTCCTAGGTATTTTATTCTCTTCGTAGCAATTGTGAATGGGAGTTCACTCATGATTTGGCTCTCTGCTTGTCTATTGTTGATGTATAGGAATGCTTGTGATTTTTGCACATTGATTTTGTATTCTGAGATTTTGCTGTAATTGCTTATCAGCTTAAGGAGTTTTTGGGCTGAGATGATAGGGTTTTCTAAATATACAATCATGTCATCTGCAAACAGAGATCATTTGACTTCCTTTCTTCCTATTCGAATACCCTTTATTTCTTTCTCTTGCATGATTGCCCTGGCCAGAACTTGGAATACTATGTTGAATAGGAGTGGTGAGAGAGGCCATTCTTGTCTTGTGCTGGGAAAAACCACAATTACTTTTAGTGGCAAAAGCTGCAATTACTTTTGTACCAGCCTAAATATTAAATTAATACAGCCCAGTGAAATAGATGCTTGGGGAAGAGTGTAGCCTGCAGCACCCATGACAGTGGCATAGAAACTCAAAGCAGGTGCTCAATAAATGTTGGTTAAAATACATCACAGCATTCATTGAAAAGCTTTTTGAAAGTGGAGCTACTCCAGCAGAAAGCTATGAACCCCCAGATTTTAGGTGCCAAGTTCCTTGGATGGGGGTGGTGGTGGTAGCTGTGGTCATGGGGCCATAGTCTTTATCAGATGGAGAGAGTGATGGGCATTGCCTGTTCTTGACTGGGGTGTGGTGACCAGTAAACACCCTGCTCCCTGCTCCCTCCACCCTGCCGTCTGCCTATGTGAGGAGCAGTGATGGTTCCCCTCCTGCAGCCTCTGGGGAAGGGGACTCATGCCTTGAAGGCTACTTGATAGCCATCTTGTGATGAGGTCATCTGAGGGAGATTGAAAATCACTCTTTTACTGAGCCCTTCCCACACCCAAAGTCCTATACTGAGCACTCATCACACACTTGGTCCTCACAGCGACCCTGCGAGATGATATTAACAGGAGGATATTCAAAGCTAACTGAGGTAGGCAACCTGAGCCAGTCACTAAGCTCATTAGAGGCAGAGCTAGAACTGGACTCCAGGGTCCTCCCAACCATGATGGATGATGCGGGCCCTGTGCTCCCACCCCAACAGCCTCCCGCTCTTCCTCAGCTTCCTCACAGTGGTGCTGCAGCCTCTGAGTTGAAACGACTACAGCCATGGCATGGTTTCTCCTGATTTGTTTACAAATGCGCACACAGGACAACCTGTGGGAGCACTCTTGTATCACGAAAGAATCAAGAGAGTCATACAAGGCCTTTCCCGCTTGTGGGCCTGGAGGAGAGGTGCACACTCCCCACTTCCCTGCAGCACTCCCGCTGTCTGTGAGTGTACCCGGCTTTCCCTTATGCCAAACTCAGAGAGAATGAGGAGAATGAGGGCTCCAACTCTGCACCTCATGTGCAAAACCTCAGGCCCCGGCAGACCCCATCAATACATTTGCTACCCCTGGGTTTCAGTAATATGGCTTAAGAAAAAAGAGTTTTCCAGGCAAGTGAAAGGTGCAGATTTGTCAGGGTTGTGCATTGAGCCAGCTCTTCTCAGAAATGCCCATGACTGTGTGGGGTGATTGCTTTAAAGCAACAGGATGAGCACCCTGTGACGCAGAGTCCCAGATCCTGTGGTAGCCTGAGTGTGGTGGCTCCAAGGCCAGCCCTGGGTGTGGGGATGGGGCGGGCATGGCTGGGAAGGCCTGTTAGTTCTTTGCTGACAGAGAAGGCTGCAGTGCACATCTGGATTTAATCAGCTGTCAGTTGGTTACCAAATACTAAAATGCCCACAGAAGATGCCTTTGGCTTGCCAGTTTACAGCAGGGTTAGAGGTGCATGTGTTTTGCCACCCCAAGGCATGGCATTTAATCAGAGGGGATTATCTTTTCATTCCAGAGGTTGGCTGGAAGTTGGCTTTCCAGAGGATAACATTTTTTTTTTTGACTGTGAATCAGTGGGTTCTTTTCAAATAAGTTTCTCCTCACGGCCAGGATTTCTCTCCCTTTGCCAAGGGAACAACTCTTCCTGGGGTTCCTGCAGGCCCTTTGTGTAATTGCTGGTGATGAGTCATGTGGAGGGTCCAGCTGCAGGGTGGGTAGTTAGGGCGTGGGGGCAAGGGAGCTGGACTGGCAGTTCTCAGGCTGTAGGCAGGTTTCACCCTCCATGCTGCCAGGAATGGCCTCCATCCTGCTCTTTATAGATGCACTTCTTTTGTGCAGCAGAGAGGGACCTACTTGCCTAGGAATGACTATTTCTCGCTTGTCTGGGTAATCTCCCTGTTAGTGTTTATTGGGGTGAGTACTAGGTCTTATGCTGCATGCTGTAGGGATACTGAGAGGTAGAAGACAGAATCCTTTCCTCCAGAAGGGAATACTCCAGGTAGGAAGACACGACAGATATTTATGGTGAAATGACAAGACAAAACAACAGAGCAAGAGCCATCCCCAGCTGGTACTCACTGAACTGTCAGAGGAGAGGCAGGAGACTTTAGCAGGGAGGCCAAGCTTTCTGTGGTTGGTAGGTGGCACGGGGAGGGAAGCAATGGTTTCCACCAAGGGGGTAAACCATGTAGGGCTTTAAAGACTTGTAGAATTTGGACAGCTGAATACTACTACTGGTAATGATAGCGGCCATGTAGTGAGAATTTGCAAGGCATAAGTACTCTGCTAGGCACTGTATGAATATTTCAGTCTACACCAACTTTATGGTGGATGCTACTATACCTATATTACAGATGAGAAAACGTGTTCAGAGAAATTCAGAACATGTCCAAAATCATACAGTTAGAGAGAGAGGATCTGGAATTTGAATAGAAGTGAGTTCAACTCCAGTCTTTGCTTTTATCTTCTGGAAGCAGCTGAGAGATGACTCTCCACAGGCCTCTGCATTTCTGCATGTCTTGTGAGTGGGCACTGGTTGCTATTTCTTAAGTACTATTTCTTCAAAGACGCTTGTGTTGTGAACAGTCTTGGAAGATAGCAATAGCATTTCCTTCTAGAACTAGGGACAGGCATGCTCACTGCTTACTGTATAAGATTCAGACTCCTTAAGCATTGGGGTCCTCTCCTGTAATGCAACCCCACTACATGAGCAAGAGTCAACTGACTCTCTTCACATTGCCTGGTGGGAATTGGAGCTTGGGGAGCCAATGCCAAATATGGTGACACTTATGCTGCTTGCTGTGCCTGTCATGAGTAATGAAGTCCTTTGTTTCTGACTCAGGAGTCTCGTGTCTCTGGCCAGCATCCATGAAATGGATGTTAGTTTGTAAGTACGGCAAAATCTAAGTTGTTCGTTTATAAGTGGGGACAAATCTAAGACCTTTCATAGTTCTATAGAAATGCTTGTGATTTCTGCATGTTGATTTTGTATCCTGAGACTTTGCTGAAGTTGCTTATCAGTTTAAGGAGATTTTGGGCTGAGATGATAGTGTCTTCTAAATATACAATCATGTCATCTGCAAATAGAGACAATTTGACTTCCTCCTTTCCTAACTGAATACCCTTTATTTCTTTTTCTTGCCTAATTTCTCTGGCTAGAACTTCTAATACTATATTGAATAGGAGTGGTGAGAGAGAGCATCCTTGTCTAGTGCCGGATTTCAAAGGGAATGCTTTCAGTTTTTGCCCATTCAGTATGATATTGGCTGTGGGTTTGTCTTAAATAGCTTTTATTATTTTGAGATATGTTCCATTCCTAGTTTATTGAGAGTTTTTAGCATAAAGCACTGTTGAATTTCATTGAAGGCCTTCTCTGCATCTATTGAGATAATCATGTGGTTTTTGTCTTTGGTTCTGTTTATGTGGTGGATTACATTTATAGCTTGCATATGTTGAACCAGCCATGCATCCCTGGAATGAAGACTACTTGACCATAACGAATAA
>CAUYLG010022154.1:0-112957 GCA_963573385.1 Cacajao melanocephalus
CCCATCGATGATAGACTGGACAGGGAAAATGTGGCACATATACACCATAGAATATTATGCAGCCATCAAAAACGATGAATTCGTGTCCTTTGTAGGGACATGGATGAACCTGGAAACCATCATTCTCAGCAAACTGACACAAGAACACAAAATCAAACACTGCATGTTCTCACTCATAGGTGGGTGATGAACAACAAGAACACACGGACACAGGGAGGGGAACATACACACAGGGGTCTGTTGGGGGCGGGAAATAGGGACAGTGGGAGGTGGGGAGTTGGGGAGAGATAGCATGGGAAGAAATGCCAGATATAGGTGATGGGGAGGAAAGCAGCAAATCACACTGCCATGTGTGTACCTATGCAACAATCTTGCATGTTCTTCACATGTACCCCAAAACCTAAAATACAATAAAAAATTTTTTTAAAAATCCAAATAAAATAAAATAAAATAAAATAAAATAAAATATTAACACCCTGGAAGGGAGAGGAAGACATGGAAAGTGAGAGGAGGAGATAAGACAGAAGGACCTGAGAAAGTGAGAGAACAAGAGATAAACAGGGAAAGAAACTGCTGAGAAGGAAAGAAGAGACACACAGAGGCAGAAACACATAGTCATCCGCAAACAGATGAAGGGATATAAAGGTATAGATGAACAGACAGAAATACAGAGCATTACAGAAGGATACAGGTCATATATAGAGAGAGAAGAAAATAAAGGCAAATAGAGGAGAGAGAGGATGTGACAAGATAAAAATGAAAAGACAGAATTGGAAAAAGAAAGCAAAGAGAGACACAGAGGCATAAGAAACATTAAAAGAGGAGACAGCATCAAGGTAAATGGAACAAATATATAAGTGTGCAGATGAGAGGAAGAGAAGGTGGGATGGGGAGTGCGGAGTGGGAGGAGACAGATGCAGAAAGAATGAATGAAAGGGAAGAGAAAGACACTGAGTAAAAAAGAAAACACAGGCCAGGTGCGGTGGCAGACACCTGTAATCCCAGCACTTTGGGAGGCTGAGGCAGGCGCATCACTTGAGGTCAGGAGTTCGAGACCAGCCTGGCGAACATGGTGAAACTCCATTTCTACTAAAAATACAAGAAATAGCTGGTCACAGTGGCTTGTGCCTGTACTCCCAGCTACTTGGGAGGCTGAGGCAGGAGAATAGCTTGAACCTGGGAGGCAGTGGTTGCAGTGAGCCACTACTCTCCAGCCTGGGTGACAGAGTAAGAGTCTGTCTCAAAAAAAAAAAAAAAAAAAAAAAAAAAAAAAGGAAAGGAAACACAGAGCCATGGAGAGCAGAGATGGAGAATGACAAAGAAACAAGGAAAAGGAAGCAAAAAACAAGCAAAAACATGTCACCTTTCTCTGGAACCTAGAGACAGTTCAAGGTATAAAAATACAAAGGCTGTCTGCTTTTCAAAGGATTGATTCTGCATAAATATCAGTTACATGAGGGGAACATTACTTAAAACACAAAGACCTGACACAGGGGCTGTTATTAAGTCAAGAGAAGTGATGGCGTCAGGCTGGGGAATGAAGAATCTGAGCATAATACAGAAAAAGAGCTTAAGGTAGACACTGGCGTTTTCTTAACTTGGGAGCTCAATCCTACATCTCACTGGTAGAACCCAGGGTTTAGGGTCTGTCAGATCTTAGAACTGCCCCAATGGTTGGGGGTGGGGGTGGGGAGGTGCTAAGGGAAGACTGGAAGAGCACTGGGGGCGGAGGCAGGCCAGACTGATAGACATGCTCTTGGGCATCAGGTGAGAATCCCTGATGGTGAGAATCCCAGCTTTGTCAGCAATCACCAAAATTACCAACATCACCTACATTATTTAGGATTTCCTGAGCATCTGCTATGTGCTAAGCGTGATGCAAGGTGTCTTTCCTGAAATAGTCCCTGTAATTTTTAACAAGAGCCCTAGAAACTACATAGTTTTACACCCAGTGTGCAGCTGGAGAAACAGAGTCTTAGGGAAGTTATGTTACTTGCTCCAGTTCTCTATGGTGTGATACAGTGAGGCCAGGCTGTGCACTCAGATCTGCATGACCTCAAGTCCTGAGCTGTCTGAGTTAAGCTTCAACAACTTGCTCTGTGTCTTGGGCGAGTCAGAGCCCTCCTAACAGTAAGGCCAGTAAGACTCTGTTCAATCTCTCTGTCTTAGCAGAGGAGGACAGGATGGGCAGAGCCTGTGCATTCTTTACGTACCTCCCACAGCCTGATTCCTGGCCGATGCACATGGTCCACAACAGCCTCAATCCGTGCAGGAATAGAAGAGGAAAGCACAGTGTTTAAGTTTAACTAGACCTGCCGTAACAAGTACCATGAACTGGGTGACTTAAAACAAAAGAAATTGATTCTCTTTTCGTTCTGAGGGCCAGAAGTCCAAAATCAGTGTTTGGCAGAGCCCTGGTCCCTCTGCAGGTTCTAGGAGAGAATCCTTTCTTGCCTCTTGAGAGCTTCCCATGGCTCCCAGCCATACTTAGGTTTCCTTGGCTGGTAGCTTCAGAACTTCTACCTCTGCTTCCATCACCACATAACCTCCTTGCTTGTATGTCTGTGTGTCCTCTCCTCTTAAAATAACACCATTTGGGCTGGGTGCAGTGGCTTATGCCTGTAATCCCAGCACTTTGGGAGGCTGAGGCGGGTGGATCACCTGAGGTCAGGAGTTTGAGACTAGCCTGTTCAACATGGCAAAACCCCATCTCTACTAAAAATACAAAAATTAGCTGGGCATGGTGGTGGGTGTCTGTAATCCCAACTACTTGGAAGGCTGAGGCAGGAGAATCGCTTGAACTCGGGAGATGGAGGTTGCAGTGAGCTAAGATCACACCATTGCATTCCAGCCTGGGCAACAGAGCAAGACTCCATCTCAATAAATGAATGAATGAATGAATGAATAATGACACCATTCATTAGAGTTACGTTTTGCCTTAATCCATCATAACCTTATCTTAGTTATATCTGCAAAGACCCTATTTCTAAATAAGGTCACATTCTGAAGTTCTGCTAAACACAAATTTTGAGGGGACACAATTCATGCCATTACCTAGGGCACGGGGGCACGGGCTCACATTGGCATGGTAGGACAGAGCCAGGACTAAATAAAACACCTCAGTCCTTGGTTCTTACCAAAAGTGCTCCTAACACGACACTGGCCTTTCCCACTCCAGACACTTCCTGTTTCATTGTGGTCCTTGCAGGGTATGAAAAATCTTAGGGAAAGGAACACGATAAAGTCACTCTCTGTATTATCTGTGCCTTCATTTGGGAGGAGAAAAGACCAACTTCAATTAAATACCTACCACACTCCAGGAACCATGTGGAGGGTTTTCAACAACTCTACAGAAAAGAGCTTGGCAAACTTTTCTGTACAGGGCTAGATAGTAAAGACCTTATGCTTTGCAGGCCATACAGTCTCTGTCCCAATAACTCAACTCTGCTTTTGTAATACACAAACAATCATAGGCAACATTCCAAAGAATGAATATAGCTATGTTTCACTAAAACTGTATTAAAGACAGGTGTAGTGGCTTATGCCTGGAATCTCAGCACTTCGAGAGGCTGAGGTGGGAGGATTGCTTGAGCCCAGGAGTTCAAGACCAGCCTGGGCAACAGAGTGGGACCCTATCTCTATAATTTTTTTTTAAATTAGCCAGGTATGGTGGTGTATGCCTGTAGTACCAGTTACTCAGGAGGCTGAGGTGGGACAATTGCTTGAGCCCAGCAAGTTTGGCAGGGGCCGGGGGGTGTCAAGGATTCAGTAAGCTGTGAGTGCCATTGCACTCCAACCAATGTGACACAGTGAGACCCTGTCTCAAAAACAAAGCAAAACAAAAGAAAAAAAAACCTGTATTTACAGAAAGACACAGCCAGATGAATTATTTTCTGTTTTAGATGTGAAAACCCTGAAGTTGGTGTTGGAGTTGAACCCAGGTAGGTCCAACTTCACATTGTTTCTCCTACACGAATCTTCTGAAATTCAGCCTTCTCATCTGTAAAATGGGAACAGTATCTGTCTCACTCTCAACTCTGTAAATTGCTATGAGGACATAATAACATGATACAGAAATGTATTTTCCAAACTCTAAAACCTAAGGCAAACTTATTCATTATTTATTCATTCAATAAATATCTGAGTACCTACTGCATGCCAGGTCCTGAGCTGATTATTATTATGGCTTTTCTTTGGCTTTCCAGTACCTGTTTCTGTACCTGTATGACCCAGACATTGTGCAAAATGGTTTCAAACCTCTCTCTATCTCTGACATACAAATTATTTTTTTTCTGTTAATACTGGTTCCAAAACAGAGTTAGCCAGACCCCACCAGATGATGAGATGGCCATCCCCTCATTACCTGATGGGTCAAGTGCAAATGCATCACCTGGGCTCCATTTGGCTGAGTCAGCCCAAGCCCCACAGAGGGTGAGCATTTGCAGGGTGGCTGGGAACAGATGCTGACATGGCCTGCTGTTAATAAATACCAGGAAAGGTCTGTGTCACTCATAGAGAGATGTGAATGGATGACACCAAGCCAAGACAGTGATGAGTCCCCCACTGATGCAGACTAATCATTCTCTGGTAATAGCCAGCAACTTGGTTTCCTAAGCTCCCTGGGAAGGAGGAACCTAAGACAATATCCTGATAAAATCAAGCTCAGTTTTTTAAATTTTAAATAAAGAAAGCTTTCTTGAGATATAATTCACATACCATATGATTTACCCACTTAAACGGTATAGTTTAAGTAGGGTACAGTTTAAGTGATCAATATTTGAACATTTTCATCAACCCAAAGGGAAACCCTGTCTCTATTATGAATCCCGGCCCATTTCTTCCCAATGCCCCAAGCGTTGGGAAACCACTAATCTTCTGTCTTTATAGATTTACCAAGTCTGAACACTTCATGTAAATTAAGTCACACAATCTGTAGTCTTTTGTGACTGGCTGCTTTCAGTTAGAATGTTTTCAAGGTTCATCCACGTTTCAGCATGTAGCACTCCTTCATTCCTTTTGTATTGCCAAATGATATTCCATGATATAGATATTCCACATTTTATTTATCCATCATTAGTTGATGGACATTTGAGTTGTTTCCACTTTTCAGCTACTATGAATAATGCTGCTATGAACATTCATATACAAGTTTTTATGTAGATACGCATTTTCCTATACCTTGTGGCTCCCCCTGCCTTAGGATTTAGGGAGACTTCTCAGCCCCTAACAGCATGAGCCACAGTGTAGAACAGTAGATAAGAGGGCAAGTTTGTCTGGAGTCAGACTGCCCTGAGGAGGAATCCCAGCTTGACTCGCCATGAGACCTTGGGCAAGCCTCTTTTTTTTTATTTTTATTTTTTGGAGACAGAGTCTCACTCTGTCACCCAGGCTGGAGTGCAGTGGCATGATATTGACTCAATGCAACCTCTGCCTCCCAGGTTCAAATGATTCTCCTGCCTCAGCCTCCCAAGTAGCTGGGACTACAGGCATGTGCTACCATGCCCGGCTAACTTTCGTATTTTTAGTAGAGATGGGGTTTCACCATGTTGGCCAGGCTGGTTTTGAACTACTGACCTCAGGTGATCCAGAGACCTTGGGCAAATCACTCAAAACTCAAACCTCCATTTTCCCATCTGTAAAATGGGCATATTATTACCTAACTAGCAGAGCTAGCATGAGTAATAGATTAGAGCAAATGTGTCAAATGCCTGGTAAGAGCCCAAGAACTGGTAATAATTAGTATCACCTGAAAGTCCCTCAAAGTTGCAAGAACTATGCCTTGAGAATGTTGAGGAGCTCAATGTAGAAGAAGGGATGAGAGATCTGAGACCCTATGTGGTCACTTTCTCATTTAAAAATGTTTCTCTGGTGCTGGACTTGTTCTGGGCACTCGGCTATGTTCCTGGGAGACAAAAGAATGGATGTGACATAGCACGTGCTAAGCAGGAAGAAAAACACTAACCTAGCAAGATAAGTGAGGCCCCAGGACCACAAAAAGGACTCTCTCTCTTGCCAGACCTTGGAAGTAGGAGCTCAGAGAAGGCTTTTTGGAGGAGGTAATATTGAGCCTGAGACTTAAAGGATGGGTGGAAATTAGGTAAAGGGGGATAAACAGAGTAGGATAAAGACATTCTAAGCAGAGAGAAAGAACATGCTAAGGCCTAGAGGTAGGAGAGAGAATATCCTGATTGAGGGGCTTCAAGAGATGCAGAAAAGCTGGACTGTCAAGGAGGAGGTGGGATATGGCAAAGGATGAAGCAGCAGGGGTGCCAGGAGCCAGGCTAGAGGAGATTGCTGTGTGCCAGGCCATGGTGATTTTGGACTTTACCCTCAAAGCTATGGGCTGCCACTCAAGGGTTCAAAAGCAGATTCAGCTTTTATTTAGAGTAATACCATAGATGAATAGTTTACACAAATCATATGGCAATAATAGTTCATGCTTTTTGTGCATTTATAATATGCCAATAAATGGTTTAAGCACTACATGTATCAACTCACTATCTTCCCCCAAAACACAATGATGTAAATGATACATCCCCATTTCATAGGAGGCAGAGACTCCTACCTTGAGGCTGTTTTGAGACCAGTTAAGGATAACATAGGTAAAGCATTAGGACAGTGCCTGGCACAAATAGCTTTCAGGGGAGGAATAGAGTGATATGGGACAAGCCACAGGGAGGTAGATTTGAGCTTTTCCAAAGCCAGAGATATTCAGCAAGGGAACACTCTCTTCCAATTTACTGCTCCAGCCTCTTCAGAAATGCAAATTGAGGAGGAATGGCCATTTTCTTGGGACAGTTGTGGAGGGAATCAGGCCTCCAGGGGAGAGGGTGTACAATATCACGGTGATAACAACATTCACAAGGACTAATATCTATTGAGAATTTGTGACATGAGAATTTTGGCTTAACATAGATTATCTCATTTAATAATTGTCATAGTCCTATGGGATCATGCTATTATCCCTGTTGTATGGTTTGCCTCTGCGTCCCCACCCAAATCTCATGTTGAATTGTAATCCTCAATGTTGGAGGAGGAGCCAGGTAGGAGGTGATTGGATCATGGCAGGGCATTGGGCTGGTGGCAGGGGACTTTTCCATTGCTGTTCTCGTGACAGTGAGTGAATTCTTACAAGATCTGGTTGTGTAAAAGTATGTAGCACTTGCCCCTTCACTCTCTTCCTGCTGTTCCAGGCATGTAGGACGTGTCTGCTCCCCCTTCCTCTTCCACCACGTTATAAGTTTCCTGAGGCCTTCCCAGCATGCTTCCCGTACAGACTGTGGAACACTGAGCCAATTAAACCTCTTATCTTTATAAATTACCCAGTCTCAGGTAGTTTTTTATAGCAATGCAAAAATAAACTAATACATCTGATTTTTCAATTTGAAAAGAAATTGTCACACGCAGGACTTGGCATTTACAGAGGTGAGAGGACTGGCAGTGAGTTCTAGTGGCAGAGCTGGGTTCCACCCTGGGTATATCTGACTTTGGACTCTTTCATGTCCTGCCTTTCTCTTTAAGAGGTAATTCCACCCAGAGATTCTGGGACTGGTGTTTTAGCTGACACTTAACATTCTCCTTCCTCTAGTAATTACAGTTTGCACTAATTTAGTTTGAGATACATATATATATATATATATATATATATATATATATATATATATATGGCTGTTCTGAGTGGTCGAATTACTTCCTGTGAGTGTCTTGTGCCTCTGAGTAGCTTGTAAGCTTCCTGCATGCTGAGAGTCCTACTCGGTCACATCCATCACTGCACTGTGCATGCTACAGCTGGTCACTGAATAAGGACAGGTGTTGAAGGAAGAGAAGGAGGGCACAATAAGGCCCATCAGCTGTGTGCTCTTTAGAACAAAGAGAATATGATTGTAAGTCTGTTGTCCATCTGTGTGATGAAGGCAATAATATTTGACTCACAGCATTGTGGGTCAAAACTCAAAGAGTTAAAAGATATGAAAGTCTCTTATCTCTAGGCCCAAACAAATAAAGATCCTCGATAAACGGCTGTTGTGTTTTGGAAATGAGTTTGTTCATTTAATAAATATTTACCCAACACTCACCCCTGGAGTTGGAGGTTAGGTATAGGCACAGCCTTGTTTTATTGCACCTCATCTTATTGCCTATTGCAGGTATCATTTCTTAAAAACTGAAGGTCAGTGGCTACCCTGCATCAAGCAAGTCTAATCAGTGCCATTTTTCCAACAGCATGTGCTCACTCATGTCTATGTATCAGATTTTGGAAATTCTCACAATATTTCAATATTGTGTTATTATATCTGTTATGATGATCTGTGATCAAAGGTCTTTGATGTTCCTATTGTAATAGTTTTGGGGAGCCATCATTGCACTCATATAAAGGCGGCCAACTTACTTCGTACATGTAAGGCCTCCCTATTCACTAAGACACAACAATATTGAAATCAGGTCAATTAATAACCCTACAATTGCCTCTAAGTGTTTAAATGCAAGGGAAAGTCACACCATCTCTCACTTTAAATCAAAAGCTAGAAGTGATTAAGGTTAGTGAAGAAGGCATGTGGAAAGTCAGGACAGACTGAAAGCTAGGCGTCTTGCACCAGTTAGGCAAGTTGTGAATGCAAATAAAAACTTCTTAAAGGAAATTAAAAGTGCTACTTCTGTCAACACACAAATGATAAGAAAGTGAAACAGCTTTATTTCTGTTATGGAGAATGTTTTAGAGGTGTGGATAAATTAAGCCAGCTACAATATTCCTTTAAACCCAAACTAGAGCAAGGTCCTAATTCTTTTCAATTCTATGAAGGCTGAGAGAAGTGAGGAAGCTGTGGGAAAAAAGTTTAAGCAGAGATTGATTCATAAGTTTTAAGAAAAGAAGCAATCTCCATAGCATAAAAGTGCAAGAAGCAGCAAGTGTTGATGTATTAACAGAAGCTGCAGCAAGTTTTCAAGAACATCTAGCTAAGATAATTAATGAAGGTAACTACATTAAACAACAGGTTTTCAATGTAGATGAAACAGTCTTGTATTGGAAGATGTCATCTAGGACTTTCATAGCTAGAGAGGAGAAGTCTGGGTTCCAAGATTCAAAGGACAGACTGTCTCTCTCATTAGGGGTTAATGTAGCTGTTGAAGCCAATACTCATTTACCATTATAAAAATCCTAGGACCCTTAAGAATTATGCTAAATCTACTCTGCTTATGCTGTATAAATAGAATACCAAAGCCTGAATGACAGCACATTTGTTTACAGCATGGTTTACTGAATATTTTAAGCCCACTATTGAGAACTCCTGCTCAGAAAAATGAGCTGTGATAGAGATGCACAGGAGGTTAATGTTGTTTTCATGCCTGCTCACACAGCATCCTTTCTGCAGCCCATGCATGAACAAGTAATTTCAACTTTCAATTCTTATTAAGAAATATATTTTGTAAGGTTATAGCTGCCATATACAGTGATTTTTCTGATGGATCTGAGCAAAATAAATTAAAAACCTTTTGGAAAGGATTCCCCATCTCAGATGCCATGAGAAACATTTCTGATCTATGAGAGGAGGTCAAAATATTGATATTAGTAGGAGTTTGGAAAAAGTTGATTCCAACCCTCATGGAGGACTTTGAGTGGTTCAAGACTTCAGTGCAGGGAGTAACTACAGATGTGGAAATAGCAACAGAACTAGAATTAGAGATGGAGCTTGAAGATGTGACTAAATTGCTGCAATCTCATGATAAAACTAATGAGAAGTTGCTTCTTGTGGACAAGCAAAGAAAGTGGTTTCTTGAGTTGTAAACCACTGGTGAAGATGATATGAATACTGTTGAAATAATAACAAAAGATTCAAAATATTACATAAACTTAGTTGATAAAGCAGTGGCAGAATTTGAGTGAATTGAAAAAAAATTCAATTTCAAAAAGAGTTCTGTGGGTAAAATGCTATCAGACTACATCACATTCTATAGCAAAATCTTTTGTGAGAGGAAGAATCAATTGTTGCAGCAAACTTCACTGCTGTCTTATTTTAAGAAATTACCACAGCCGCCTCAACCTTCAGTAACTACCACCCTGATCAGTGAGCAGCTGTCAACACTGAAGCAATACCCTGCTTCATCAAAATGATTAAGGTTCACTTAAGACTCACATAATCATTAACTTTTTTTTTTTTAGCAATACAGTATTTCTTAAGGTATGTACATTATTTTTTAAACATGATGCAACTGTATACTTAATAAACTATAGAGTAAAAAATAACTTTTATATCCACTAGGAAATAAAAGTGTTTATGTAACTCACTTTATTGTGATAATTGCTTTACTACAGGGTTCTGGTAGCTAAACACAGTATCTCTGAGGTGTGCCTGTATACAGAAAAAAGCAAAACAAACATGGGCTTTGTCCCTCTGGGGCTTACAGGTAATTATTGAAACAGTCACTCAGCAAGTACCTGCCTCAATATCAATATGTGTGTCTCTATCTATAGCTATGTCTATGTTATATCTGTATCTATGTCTATATATCTGTATCTATATCTATATGCCTACTCCCCTATCTATATCTAAATTTATAAATACAAACTGTGGTAGATGCTTTAAAACTACTGAATGCAATAAGATCATATGGCAGGGGGTGCAAGCTAATCTAGGGATTTGGGGATGGGAGTGTGGAGTGAGGCAGATTTCCCTGGAGAGTATCAGGCCCTGAAACCGAACCAGCCTGTGGCCTGGCAAAGTTTCATCAAACCCAGGCTGTCCCCAGGAGAGCTGAAATGATATATGTCCTCCACTCCCACCCCGAACATGCACAGTGACCACAGAGTCCATCTGATTGCAGATGCCATCATTCCTCTGGCAAAAAGTAATCTTCTCCTCCCTTTACTTGTTCTGACTACTTAGTTATATAAATTCTTCTCCTCACTTAAGCAAATTTGCAAGAAAAAAACAATCTTATTAAAAAGTAGGGAAAGGACATGAACAGACACTTCTCAAAAGAAGACATTTATGCAGCCAACAAACATGTGAAGAAAAGCTCAACATCACTGATCATTAGAGAAATGCAAATCAAAACCACAATGAGATACCATCTCATGCCAGTCTGAATGGCAATGATTAAAACGTCAAGAAACAACAGATGCTGGTGAAGTAGTGGATAAATAGGAATGCTTTTACACTGTTGGAGGGAATGTGAATAAGTTCATCCACTGTGGAAGACAGTATGGCAATTCCTCAAGGATCTAGAACTAGAAATATCATTTGACCCAGCAATCCTATCATTCAGTAGATACCCAAAATATAAATCTTTCCATTATAAAGACACATGCATGCATATGTTCACTGCAGCACTATTCACAATAGCAAAGACATGGAATCAACCTAAATGCCCATCATGATAGACTGGATAAAGAAAATGTGGTACATATGCAGCATGGAATACTATGCTGCCATAAAAAGGAAGACCATGTCCTTTGAAGGGATATGGTTGGAGGTGGAAGCCATTATCCTCAGCAAACTAATGCAGGAATACAAAGCCAAACACTGCATGTTCTCACATATAAATGGAAGCTGAACAATGAGAACACGTGGACACAGGGAGGGAAACAACATACACCGGGGCCTATCAGGGGGCTGGGGTGGGAGAGCATCAGCATAAATAGCTAATATATGTGGGGCTTAATACCTAGGTGATGGGTTGATAGGTGCAGCAAAACACTATGGCACACGTTTACCTATATAACAAGCCTGCATGTCCTCTACAAGTGTTCTAGAACTTTAAATTTTTTAAAAAAGAAATTATCCTCTTAACTCATTCCTCTTTCTCCTACCCTTTGCAAAGCTTACCCTTATTTTGAAAAAGAAACAAAAAATGTTTCATTGGCAAATGCTGAAGCTTGAGGATTATTTATTCATAAATTACCCACATGGAGTCACTGAGAGCTCCTCCTGCCTCTCCTCGCAGACAGGAGAAGCTCATTAAAATGGGTTCCACAGGTGGGAAGTCCTGGGGTCTCAGGTGTGATTGCCCAGAAAGCCAGCACCTTCCCTGGGTGGGAGCGTGCCCTGCTGCTCAGGAGCATAAGAGACTCTGGTGATCTGGATGGCAGAAGGGGTTGCCACGAGCCAGGAGAGCCCCCCATTAGACAGTAAATGGGTCTGTGGCCTCTAGCAGGAAGGGCACTGGCGTGGAGGTTCAGGTATGACATCAGGGTCCAGCTCAGCCTCCCTCTGCTGTGTGTCCCTGGGTGACCCTCTAACCTCTCTGGACCTCAGATTCTACATTTGTACAATGATGGGGTGATCTCTTAGGGTTCTTCCAGCTCCAATTTCTAATAATATAATGTGGCTTCCAAAGAAGGCTGGCAACTGCTTGCAGTTGTCAATTTCACTTTCAGAAATAAGGTGAAAATGGAAGACTGGAGAGAGAGAGAGAAAGAGAGAGAGAAGGAGAGAGAGAGGGAGGGAGAGAGAGAGAGAGAGAGAATTCATTGTTTTGAAACTGAGGAAATCAGGAGACTGTGTTATTATGAGGAAGCAGCCCTGGGCTCAAACCTAGGCCCTGCTGCTCATTAGCTAAGAAAACTAACAACTTATTCAACCTCTCTGAGCCTCAGTTTCCTCATACATAAATTGTGGATCATAATACCTAATTCTTAGGTTTCATGAGGATGACATTAGATAATAAAATCTCCATGAAGGCATGGGATCCGTCATGCTTGCTGAACTCTAGTGCGTTAAATAGTGTCTGGAACACTGTGCCGGCACCCCGATTTGTATTAGACAAATGAATGAATGAATGAATAAAAACACATATGAAACACTACAAAGCACTGAGCCCATAATGAAGACCAATACACTTGCTTGTATTGTTATGGTAATTGTTACTAATGATAGCCTACTTTTTACCAATCCTGAAAATTACTCAAGCTCTGAGAACAAGGGTTCTTAACTTGGTGTCAGGATCCATTTTCCAGTCTGGTGAAGTCTATGAAGGCTATGGGCCACAACTTAGTCATGTTTTTATATAGATGAAACCAGATGAAAAGGCATTCTAAATAAACCATTTCTCAAAATGTATTTAAAAATCAATTATAGCATAACCTATATGCTTCTTTATTAACATATTAAGTAAAAATATCTAGTAGCAGATATAGTAATAACCATAAATTCAAAGCAGTGATGAGGACAAAATATATTTTAAGACATTTACAACAAATGAAGTATGATATAAGATTATATTTCTATTGGTGAAGAAGTCACAGGTGCTGCTAACACTTCTATGTTTGTTGCCTGTGGTTGTAACAGAAAGAAATGTTAAATTTCAGCAAGTGGCTGGCAAAAGTAAAGATGTATTATTTTCCCATGAAATTTCATGAACCCCCAGCATAGACCCCAGATTAAGAGCTGCTGCCTACAATGACACTTTGTTGGAAAGAGCTTTTCTGTGTATAGCTGTTACTGTGAATATAATCAGAAGCTTGGGTCCAGATAGGAAGACAGGAAATTAAAACTCAACTATCATCACACCAAAAATAATTCATTCCTGAAGGGCACATGTGATGTGGTGAATGAACAGACCTGGGCTTCAGAAAACAAACAAAAGCTTTCAGGGTTTGCCCTTGCACAAATGACCTCCCATTTCTGAACTTCAATTTCCTCATCTGTGAACATGCTGTGGTAATGTTTCCTCCAAAGGTGGCTGGAGAATGGGTAAAGTAAATAAGACAAAGTCACTTGTGCAAATATGCAAATTCTGGCCCTTCTATGTCTCCCTTCCTGTTCCTTCTAGGGCAAAATAAGTTTATTGCAGCCATCCATGCTTAGACCTGCCATAGGTGCCATGGTGGGGATGAATTTCTTGAGCACTTACTAGGTGCTAGCTCTATGCTAGACACTTGGTACTCACAGGTGCTGAGCCATGACCCCTGCCTTCAAGAAGGGCACAAGCTGAGGCAGAGCTAGCAAGTAAAGATTTACATGGTGAAGCTGAGTAGGCCCATATTATAGACGCATAAAGATGTGTCATGAGGTCCTTAAAAGGAAGTGATGACTCTTCCTGGGCTGGCTAGGGAAGGCTTACTAGATGAGGTAGCCACACATGGATCTTGAAGAAAGATGAGGACAATAATCATGAGGAGGAGAAAAGGAAGAAAAAAGAAGAACAAAGATAGGATTGGTGCTAGAGGATGGCACAGAGTCACAGAATGTGGAAGAGGAGGAGGAGGAGGGAGGTGTGTTGCATAAATACCCAGTGAGCCCATTATTAAGGTATAGGATAGTTGGGAAAAAGGGAGCTCACGGATGGGTGCAGTGGCTCACGCCTGTAATCCCAACACTTTGGGAAACTGAGGTGGGCAGATCATGAGGTCAGGAGATGGAGACCATCCTGGCCAACATGGTGAAACTCCGTCTCTACTAAAAATACAAAATATTAGTGGGGCATGATGGTGCACGCCTGCAATCCCAGCTACTTGGGAGACTGAGGCAGGAGAATCGCTTGAATCTGGGAGTTGTAGGTTGCAGTGAGCTGAGATCATGCCACTGAATCCCGGTCTGGTGACAAAGGAAGACTACATCTCAAACAAAAACAAAAACAAACAAAACCAAAAGAGAGCTCACCAGGCCCAGTCACATGTGTTTTATAGATATTTTCTAGTTCACAAGGTGGATCTCATTACCCCATTTTGCAGATAAGGAAACTGAGTCACTTATAAGTCCATAATTTCCTAGTGGAAACCTAATAGGAATGCAACTGTTTCAGGCTCTGAAGTCCACATTCTTTTCCCAGAATGCCACTTGCTGAATCTGAGTTGGAATCTCAGTTTTGCTTCATACCTCACTCTGTAACCTCTTGAAGGTCACCAGTCTATCTGACTTCAGCTTCTTTATTTGTCAAGCGGAGACTGTAGCACCTACCTCTCAGGACTGATATTAAAGCAAAAACGTTAAGTCACTTAAAGCACCACATGCATTGCTGGGCATAAAGCAAAAATCCAACCGGTATAAATTCCCTTCTACTGTACTTTTCAGTTTGCACTCGTTGACAGGCTAGTGGAGGGTGCAATTGCCCAGAAGATTCCAGCTTATGTAAAACATAAGGCAGCTCCACTGCCTACAAAGAATTGGTTTATATAATGGAAATCATAGGCACTAACAAGCTGGGTTCAGTCTGTCAGCTACTTGCAAAAATTTTAGTAGCAGACAGTGAGTTATGGAAATTAAACACCAGTTAGTAAATTCATTTGCTGGATAAGAACTATTTGATGTTTCAAAGCATCAAGAATATCTGTGGCACAACTTAATGAATGGAGTTTTTATGTGGTGAAAATCACAAGATAATTACCCAATTGTCATTAATAATTGTAAAATTGTTAAGTATTCAATGCCTCAAATGATGATTCCTAATTTCTTTTGGAACAATAACAGAATTATCCATCTATCCATCCATCCATCCATCCATCCATCCATCCATCCATCCATCCATCCAACCATCCATTCCATCCATCCATCCAACCACCTATCCATCCATCATTTCATTTATTATTACAAAGATATTTATTAAGTACCTACTCTTCCTGGCCCTGTGCTCTGAGCTGTTGGATATGAGTAAGCTATAGCCTCTGTCCCCAACAAGGCCAGCAGCAGTCTTGCAGAGTAGAAAAGACATGGTAAAAAGTCTATTAGGGAGGTCTGCAGGAGTGCAGAAAGGGAAGAGGTTACTTCCAGTTTGGGTTTAGGAGAGTGAGTGAAAGTTAGTGTATGGATTTTAAAAGACTTCAGTCTTTTTGTACCTGAAATTTTGAACCGTGTGATTAAGTATACTTGTTAAAAGATAAATAAATATTTTACTTTTTTAAAGATCAGTGATGACACTGAGGGAGAGGTGACAACAGTGGAGGCAGAAAAGGAGGAGGAGGAGGAGGAGAGGTAGAGAGGATCATGGACTGAAAACAGTCATTATGTTTGAGCTAGTGTCATGAGTACGGAGACAGAAAACAAAAAACTGGGAGATTGCAATCAAAGTGGGGTGAAGGAAATAAAAATCTTCAGTGTAAACTATTCTCCAAAAGCTTGCCTATGTCTTAATTTGTATTTATTTGACAAGAAGGTATTGGCTGACCATGGTGGCTCACTCCTATAATCCCAGCACTCTGGGAGGCCAAGGTGGGAGAATCGCTTAAGCCCAGGAGTTCAAGGCTATAGTGAGCTATGATTGCATCACTGCACTGAAGCCTGGGTGACAGACAGAGACCTTGTCTCTCAAGAAAAAAAAAAAGGTATTCATTTTCATCAATCAAGTTGGCAAATATTCTTGTCAAATAATAATTCTCAGTGCTGAAGGGGGTGTAGTGAAATTTTTCTATTCCACTTGTGGGAGTATATCTTGCCAATTTTATGGAAAGCAATCTGGCAAAATGTATCAAAACTCTTGAAATGTTCATACACTTTAACCAAGTGATCACAGTAATAAATTTTAGAGGAAAAATAAGCAATGCAGATGATGACATATGCACGAGGATGTTCATCACAGCATTGTTTATAATGGGGTAAAATAAACATGTTCTAAATATCTGACAGTGAGGAAATGTTTATCAATATATGGTTCATTCCCACAGCAGGATGTTAGGTGAAAGTTTAAAATCATAATCTCCAGATATGACTAATAATATGGAAAAGTTTGTTATAATATTAATTTTTTTTAATGCAGGAAAAATTATATTGATGGAAACACATGAATGCACATGCCCATATAATCCAAAACCAGATGTTTTAAGGAAGACGTGGCATCTAACTGGGTTGGATGTGTGGTGACAGCAGTGAGATCACATGGTGGACAGCCCTCATATTTGTTTATACAAGATCCATGTCCCTTTCTTCTGATAACAGCACCTTCATTTTGGGTTTGTGGAAATTCACATCACGCTTTCCACACACACAGACACACACACACACTGGATACATGCTTGCAGTTTTATGAGTTAAGATGCCTGTTTTCCTCTGACTTACTGGTGAGCAAGTGAACTGACAAGCCAAACAGGTGTTTACTTTTGGGAATCTGAAAGTACACCCTCAGCCTTCCTAAGTGACACGGAGGTTGCAGATGCAGAAATCAATTTTTCATAAACTATCCATGCTCTTCTAATTCTTCAAAGTCCTTCCAGGTAGCCCATGAAGGTAGGCCTACTTGGGTTTGCAGACTGATGCAGGCCAGCCACGGGAGGTTTCTAGACAGGGCAATGGCATAAATAGAAGTACATTCTACAAGCCATTATGAAACACTTTCATTCAAAGCATCTAGATTTGATTCAGCATATCCTGAGTTTTGTCATTAGAAAATACAAAGATTCAGGCTTTTGGGAGCAGTGTTGAGTGAGGATGCTGAGTTTCAGGTGGTCAGACCAGGAGGGATGGCAGTCTTGTGGCATCTGAAGGAGACAGCAGAGGACAAAAGGCAGAGGAAGAGGGGCTTCCACCTTGGCTCTGTCTCCACCCAGGAGGGCATGAGGCAAGTAGAAGGTAAAGATGAAGACCACATGGAGTGTGCCTAGAGATCATCGTTAATAGAGATGCTTGGTGAATTCCATCTAGAAGACCACGTTTCTTGCAGGTCTAAGCTTGGGGACCTATGCTGCCTAGGTCATGGAGCACATGAGAAAGCCATGGGACCTGGATTCTAGGAGAAGTGTATTCAAGTCCTGCTCTGCCGGTAGCATGAGAGGCCTTGGATAGTCACTTCCTGTGACAGTTTGCTAGGACTGCCTTAGCAAAATACCATAGACAGTGGAGGCTAGAAATCCAAGATCAAGATGTCAGTAGGGGTGGCTGTAATCTGAGGTCTCACTCCTTGGCCTGCAGATGTTTCCTTTTCTCTTTGTCTTCATAACATCTTTCCTTTGTGTCTATGTCTTAATCTCTTCTTTTAAGAATACCACAACCAGGTGCCGTGGCTCATGCCTGTAATCCCAGCACTTTGGGAGGCCGAGGGGGGCGGATCACCTGAGGTCAGGAGTTCAAGATCAGCCTGACCAACATGGAGATATCTTGTCTCTACTAAAAATACAAAATTAGCTGGGCGTGCTGGTGAATGACTGTAATCCCAGCTACTCAGGAGGCTGAGGCAGGAGAATCACTTGAACCCAGGAGGTGGAGGTTGTGGTGAGCCGAGATCGCACCACTGCACTCACTCTAACCTGGGCAACAATCTTTGGTGTTTCTTGGCTTGTAGACACATCACTCTGATCTCTGCCTTGATGTCCGTGTGACATTTTCCCTGTGTGAATGTCTATCTCCAAATTTCCCCTTTTTATAAGGACACTAGTCATATGGGACACATACCTCATTTACCCTTAATTGCCTCTTTAATGATCTTATTTCCACCAAAGGCTGGGAAGAGTATGCATATGCTCATGGGCAAAGAGAGGTTGGTTAATGGGTACCAATATATAAATATAAAGAAGGAATAAGGTCTCATGTTCAAATAGCTAGAAGAGAGGACTGGAAATGTTCCCAACACATACAAATGATAATTATTTGAGGTGATGGATATTTTAAATACCCTGACTTGATCATTCCACATCCTTTACGTGTAACAAAATATTAAAGATACCCCATAAATAAGTATAAATACTATGGACCAATAAAACATTAAAACACACACACACACACACACACACACACACACACCCCTTATCTCGGTCAGGCATGGTGGCTCATGCTTGCAATCCCAGCAATTCGGGAGGCTGAGGCAGGTGGATCACCTGAGGCCAAGAGTTTGAGACCAGTCTGGCTAACATGGCAAAACCCCATCTCTACTAAAAATACACAAAATTAGCTGGGCATGGTGGCGTGTGCCTGTAATCTCAGCTACTTGGGAGGCTAAGGCAGGAGAATTGCTTGAACCTGGGATATGGAGGTTGCAGTGAGCTGAGATTGGCCACTGCACTATAGTCTGGGTGACATAGCAAAATTCCATCTCAAAAAAAAAAAAAAAAGACCTTATATCTAAATATAGTCACATCCTGAGGTACTAGGGGTTAGGACTTCAACACACACATTTTGAGGTGACACAGTTCAGCCCATATCACTTTTATATTCAGAGCCTCAATTTCTGTATGTTCAATAAAGCTGTTTGCTTATTCATTTTAAAGCATGTCCATCCACTCACTCACTGACTCATTCATTCATTCAATCATTTAACAAATACCTATTTAATGCCAGGTACTATCACCAGGTTTAGTTTTATGCAGGAAAATGAGAAAAAAATAGTCATTTCTTTATGTCAAAAGGGCAGGTGGGCTTTCTGTGCTACTATTTAGGGGAGATGGGAGACAAGACCTCAGGATTGATCCTCTTGCCTCTACTTCTTAAGAGTCTGTGAGGACCTAGAACATCAGGCAGCACAAAAGCCTAGTGCTGGCCACAGAGCCACTGTCAGAGAGATGTACAATCCCAGGAGACATGCTATGATCTGTCCACAGGTCTGCTCTGTCGACCTCGTTTTAGACAAGGCCACTAATTGGCCTGCCTTGCCCATTGGAAAAGAAAGTGTGGGGAAGGAATTGGTAGAGACAGTACCAGTCTGTTAAGTTCCTCAAAGGCAGACTGCCCAAGCCATGTGGGAAGACTGATACCTCCTGCAATTGTTTGTTTGTTTCCTTCCTTTCTTCCTCTCCTCTCCTCTCTTTTTCTTTTTCTTGAAACAGCGTCTTGCTCTGTTGCCTACGTTTCAGTGCAGTGGTGCGATCACACACTGCAGCCTCTATTTCTAAGTTTCAAGCAATCCTCCTACCTCAGCCTCCGGAGTAGCCGTTGGGACTACAGGTATGTGTCACAACGCCTGGATAATTTTGTTGTTGCTATTGAGATGGCTTTTGCTATGTTGTCCGGGATGGTCTTGAACTCCTGGCTTCGAATGATCCTCCCACTCAGGCCTCCCTAAGTGCTGAGATTACAAGTGTGAGTCACCATTCCCAATTTGCTTTTTGTTGTTTTATTTTTAGTGTGGACAGATTTGGCATTTCAGAAATAGAAAAATACATTTTTTTTAATTGAGCATCTATTACATCTTAGTCACTGCTCTAGGTGCAGCAAAGGCAGCAGAGTATTAAAAAGAGTCCTTTCCCTCTCATGCAGGAGAGACAGGCATCAAACCAATGAACAAGGGTTAAAGACTTATGCATTTAAGAGTTAAATATTAACATGGTGGGAGCTTAGGAGAGCTGAGGTGAGGCATGCTGATTTAGTAAGAAGGTCAGGGATGGCCTTCTTGATAAGGTCTTCTGGTATAGGCTTATGGAGATGATCAAATGGGAATGTGAATGCAGTGATTAGCACCGTGTCTGACGTAAAACGAGCTCAATAAATTGCTGCTGTTGATGTTATTGCTAATTATGTGCCAAGTTCCTTATTTGAATATAGGGACATTATGCCTATTTCATAAGGTTGTTGGATAGATTACATTTGGAAAAGCATATAAATAAACTTACATGGAAAATTCAATAATGATTGAGTACCAGCTAGGTGAGACAGCCAGGGGAGACACATAAACACACATAGAAACACATATAAGCACATTGTATAAAGTCAGAGCAGGGTAAGTGAAGGAAAAGAAACCAGGGACTCAAGGACTGAGATAGAGATGCCTGGGGGGAAGGACCAAGCTGTTTAGGATGGGAGGTGGGCAAGTCCCGCTGAGAAGAAGCTTTTGAGTGGAGGAAGAAAGGGAGCTCTGGAAACAAAGAGCCTAGGGAAAAAAAAAGCATGTTACAAGCACAGAGAGCCGCGATGCAAAGGCCCAGAGACAGGGATGGGGTGGCCCTTCAAGAAGCAGCAGGGGCCAGGTCACAGATAGTCTCAGAGGTGACAGTAAGAATTCTGAGTTTTATTACAGGTCAATAGATACACAATGCAAAAGTGTTGGAGAGTTTTTAGCAAAGACTGCAATGATGTAATTTACTTTTTATTGTTGTTGTTGTTTTGTTTTTTGAGGCAGTTTTGTTTTTCTGACTGTGCCACTCAGGCTGGAGTGCAATGGCATGATCTTAGCTCACTGCAGTTTCTCCCTCCTGGGCTCAAGCGATCCTCCCCCTTAGCCTCCCAAGTAGCTGGGACTGCAGGCCTGCACCACCACATCCAGCTAATATTTGTATTTTTGTTAGAGATGAGGTTTTACCATGTTGCCCAGGCTGGTCTTGAACTCCTGAGCTCAAGGGATCCACCCACCTCTCCTTCTCAAAGTGCTGGGATAACAGGCATGAGCCACTCTGTCCAGCCCCAATGTGATTTGTGTTTTAAAGGATAAATCTGATTGATTCATTCAGGTAAAAATTCATATCGATAATATATATCTTTCATGTATCATAGGATCAGCAGTAACATATATAAAGTGTCTGACCCTCATCTAAAATAAATGTATTCATTAGACCTGGCATGATGGGTAGCTCTCATGCCTACAATCTCAACACATTGGGAGGCTGAGGTGGGAGGATCACTTGATCCTGGGAGGGTTGAGGCTGCAGTGACCCATTGCTCACACCACTGCACTCCAGCCTGAGTGACACAATGAGACCTTGTCTCAAGAAAAAAAAAAGTATTCATTAGTGGCCACTTTGTGTAGGCATGCCAGATAAAGCAGTGTAAATACAGGCAGTGACAACATATTGCTCTCAGGGACCCTCTGATATTTTATTGAAATAGTGTAGATGTTCAATAAATATTCTCATTTGATTTGAAACTATATATTATCATATTATATTATTCATATTTTTATCACTCTTGCCCTAAAAGTGACAGTGAGCCTTCTCCAGAGGCTCTTTTTCATTTTTTGTTTATTTGTTCTTTTTTTTTTTTTTTTTTTGAGACAGAGTCTTGCTCTGTCACACAGGCTGGAGTGCAGTGGCATGATCTTGGGTCACTGCAACCTCCACCTCCCAGGTTCAAGCAATTCTTGTGCCTCAGCCTTTTGAGTAGCTGGAATTTCAGGCATGCATCGCCACACCCAACTAATTTTTGTAATTTAAAAAAAATTTTATTTTATTTTAAGTTCTGGAATACATGTGCAGGACACATAGGTTTGTTACATAGGTAAATGTGCATCATGGTGGTTTGCTGCACCTATTAACCCATTACCTAGGTATTTAGCCTCACATGCATTAGCTATTTATCCTAATGCTCTCCCTCCCCACAACACCCCTCACGGTCCCAGTGTGCGTTGTTTCTCTCCCTGTGTCCATGTGTTCTCATTGTTCAGCTCCCACTTGTATGTGAGAACATGCAGTGTTTGGTTGTCTGTTCCTGTGTTAGTTTGCTAAGGGTACTGGCTTCTAGCTCCATCCAGGTCCCTGCAAAGGACTTCATCTCATTCATTTAAAACACCCTTAATTTTTGTACTTTTAGTAGAGACAGGGTTTTGTCATGTTGGCCAGGCTGGTATCAAACTTCTGGCCTCAAGTGATCCACCTGGTTTGGACTCCCAAAGTGCTGGGATTACAGGCGTGATCCATCGTGCCTGGCCTGGAGGTTCATACTTGAGCAAGAGAAGGAAGCAAAAGAAAAAAAAAGAGGAGAAAGAAAGAAGGTAAGAGGGAGCAGGGACCTGCCATGTCTCACCACTATCCCTCTGGATATGTGGATATGGCCTTCCTCTCATATGCCTATTTGGTGGACTCCTATTCATGTCCCAGGGCTCAGCTGAATTATCGCCTCCACCATGAAGCCAGAAGCCCTCTCTTCACCATAGATGCAGCAATGAAACTGCTGCCACTGGCCTGTTCACCTCCCTGGCTCCCAGGTCCATCTCTACTGAGGCAAATCCCACTGCATAGGAGTGTGCTGTTTGCTCAACAGGTGCACTATTTTCATTTATTTGTGCAACCTCAGGAATTAGAACAGGGTTTGATGTGTGCCTGATATAATAAATGATTAGGGCCTGGCCCAGTGGCTTATGCCTGTAATTCTAGCACTTTGTGAGGCTGAGGCAGAAGGATCACTTGAGCCAAGGAGTTTAAGACCAGCCTGGGCCACATAGTGAGACCTTGTCTCTACAAAAAATAAGAAAATTAGCCATGTGTGGTGGTAAATGCCTCTAGTCTTGGCTACCTGGGAGGCTGAGGTAGGAGGATCACTTGAGCTTAGGACTTGGAAGCTGCAGTGAGCTATGATCTTGCCACTGCACTCCAGGCTAGGCAACAAAGCAAGACCCTGTCTCAAACAAATGGAAAATAAAAAAGTTTACGGAAGAAAGGAAGAAAGAAAGAGGGGAGGGAGTAAAAGGAATCTAATTCTCTCCTTATTTTCCCAGATAATGTTAAAGCTCATTTCAACCAGCAAGTGCTGAATTTATTGATCAACATTTCTGAGGTATTGAACTGAGTTTGTATTGACAGAAATAACTGACAACCAGGCAGGGGGAGCGAGAAATGTGCTGACAGCCAGCAAATCATACGCCTGGTATTGGAGAGCCTGTGTATGCCAAAGGGGACAATCATTAATTTCCTATTCCTTCATAGTTACATTCCTTGGGTTGACTGACAAGTTCATTTTGGGGATTCATCTGGCCATTTATAAATAAACTCCTTTCTTACTCCATATTTCTAACTGCACCTGCCACCCAGATGATTGGCTGTCTGGCACTCACATAGAAATTTCAAATTGCTAGCAATAGCTCAATATGGTAGTTAAAGGAAATCTTCTGGTTATTTTATGATATAATCAAGAGAACCCAGTTCCCCACCATTGTAGGTATCTCAAGTCTAGGCATAAAACCCAAGAGAATTTCATTCTTTGCCCCCTAACCACATTTAAATAAATGACATCCAAGCACATACCTATATATAAAATGATCTTTTGACACTCAGCATTTCAAAGTCCTCTGTCAAAGCTGTGTGATTCTGACTAAGTCACTGAATCTCTCTGAGCTTGTTTTCCTTGTATGAAATATGAGAATGCATTCATGGCAAGGAAGACAAGGTAACAGAGGTTAGCAGGTTTAAAGCTCCCCAGGGTGGAAAGAAGCTTCTAATATTATCTCATTCAATCTCTTAATGAGTCTCATGAATGCTATTTGCATCTTCCTTTTACAGCAGCTCCAAGAAGAGAAATGAGCTATTCAGGCTGCTAAGTGGGAGGGGGGTGAGGGGGCATGTGAACTCAGCACTGCCTGAGGCAGCTGCTCACAGAAAGAAAATGTATCATTGATCTTATTGGTGATTTTACTCCTATGCTTGGTCTAAAATTCCATTTGGTACCAGTGGCCTCAAGGTTAGCATAGGAAGAACTCAGCTCTCTTGTTAGGCTTCATATCAACAAGGCAATTCTAGTTCATCTAGAAGTAATTCCAGGACCTTCAGGAGTCATCAAAGCAAAGTTCTTAGAACCCAAATGTCTGGTGTTGATGTATCTAATGTATTCATCATTCAGTGTATTTTGCTAACAGTAGCCAGAGGTACCTTGACATTTGCATTAGTACACAATTTCTCTTAAAGACTGTTTATATTTTGAAAAGGCTTTGAGTAGTGCTAACTATTAACTTGGGCAGGAAAATTTCTCTGCTGAAACATTGCGGTGGAGCTTTCAGGCTAAGGCAGAAGACATTTCACTTGTGTTTACTCAACAGATATTTCCTGAATACCTGCCTGGGTTTGTGTTTGGTGGTATTCTGTCACGGTTGCTCTTTTTCAGCTTCCATCAGAGTGGGGAAGATGAACATTCATTGTATCACAGTGCCTATCAAGTGTTTACTATGTGTCAGGCAGTGAGCTAGGCACTTAGCGTATGCTAGTTATCTTAGCCCAACTGTGTGAAGCAGCAACTACGTTACCTCCACTTTATAGATGAGGAAACAGTGGCGGGCTAGAGAAGCACCTGAGTGTGCACAAAGTCCTACCATGCTGCAAGTGTAGGGTCAGAATCCAGATGCAAGCAGGCTCTATGACAATGGGCTTTGATGAGTCAGAGTCACTTGATTAACTTAACATTTGGCCTCTAGTCCATGAAGTGAGTTGATTTTTGCTGAGTGATGGGCACTTGGTCATCCATTTTACTATCTTTCCACTTTCTTAGAGGTTTGACATGTTCCATGATAAAAATTACATATATTTTTAAAATTACAGTCTCTTGAGCTAGATTGCAAGATAGGAATAACAATATCATCATCCTCATAGGACTTTTGTGAGGATAAAATGAATTGATACAAACAAAGCATTTAGAGCTGATTGTGTTGGAAATATTCAAGGTATATAAGCTATTACTTACTGTAACAGCTGAGATGGAAAAGCCTGTAGTGTTTAGCATGTATAGCAATGTCTCTCCACGTAGTCCTGAATATGACATACTACTCCACATTTTCCTAAAATTTTATTTGATATGCCTGAATATGTAAACTTTGCTTAGAAACATAAATGAACCAGTCACATATCTAATTATAGTATTTCATTTACTTTAGTAATAGTGATATCTATGTAATATTTAAAATCACTTACTATATAATAAATTTAGAAATACTGCTCTTGCTTATTACTCTTTTGTTTCAATAAAACTGCTTTATTGTAATTCTTCACATATAATTCTTGATCCAGTCTAATGTCTCCTTCCCAAGCAGTTGCTGTTTAAAATAAATTAGTTGAGAAAGTGACTTCCATATGTGAGAAGGTCATGCCCAAATTGACAGCGTCTTAGCTAGGAATGGTTTTAAGGTGTAGATGCCAGTCTTATATACCAGCATTTACGGTATTGTGGTTTGAGGGCTGATGATTTGTCAACAAGGCAAAAGAGATCTGGCTGGTGACAGTGGGTGGGGCTGGGAGCTGGTTGCTGGAAGCTTTGAGAATGAAGAGGTGAGAGCAAAAGAGAGAAGGCAGATGAAGCCATGCTGCTCCTGGTCAGACTGCACTGACTTTTAATCTATTTTTTTTATTATAAAAGTAATACATTGCTGCTGTAAGGCATTTGGACAACATCGAAAAGTAAAAAGAAAAACAAATCCATTAATCCCATTGCACAGAGAGCACTGCAATCATTATTTTGCTGTCTTTGATCCAAGCATGAATGCTCTTCTGCTAGATAACCTCATGGCTCAAATGTCACCTGCTCAGTGTCATGGGATGACCTTCTAATATGAGGGTTGTCACTTTTAGCAAATAAAAATACAAGGCACCCAATTAAATTTGAATTTTAAACAGCATTTTTTTGGTATACACATGTCCCAAATATTGCAATTATTAATTGCTTGCCTGAAATTCAAATTCAACTGGGCACTCGATATTTTATCTGGCAATCTTATCCCTTGGCCAATGCACCTACACCCCTTCTCCATTCTCCAGCATTCCTAATCTCCTAACACCTAAAATAATTGATCATACTTAGTATTTATCTTCTGCTTCTTCCCAGTAAAATGTAAATTATGCAAGGGCAGGAGTTTTTATCTGTTTTACCCATTTAAGTGTTGCCAAAATGTACTAAAGGTGTATCACACACACACAAACTTTAGAATCTTACTATACATATACCTTCATATTATTCTTTTTCCTTAATCTTATTCCAAGGACATTTCAGGACACTTTTTTGTTTCTTTCAAACACATGATTTTCATGGCTATTTTGAAGTTGCCCAATTAAATGATCCAAACCCCTATTAGAGAACATTTGGTTGTTGGAACTTTTTCTCCATTATAATTAATGCCCTGATGGGCAGCTCAGCAGGACTGCAGGTGCCTAAGATTCTGCCTGCTCTAAAGCAGAAGAGATCTAGGAGTAATTCTGGCTATACCCTCTTACTGCCTAGGTGACTTTATAAAAGTCACTGACTCTTCTAGTCTCAGTCCCCGAGTTGTAAAATGAGATGCCAGTAGAACCTGGCTCTACTTGGTATGGTTTGAACTCAATAAGATGATGTATCAGGATTCCTGGTAGGTGCCTATACAGAGTGAGCACTCAGCAAGACGTGTTACTATTAGTATCATTCCCTAACCCAACACCTCTCCCTCCCTCTCTCCCCTCTTCCCTCCTCACCTTAGTAATTATTTCTATGTATGAAACAGGCCAGATCTATCCATTTCCAAGCAACCATACTTCCTTCTTCCTAGGTCCGTAATTGTTTTCTCTATCCCAAGCCCACTGTCAGGTTAATTCCTGCTGATTTAGGGACACCAAGAGAGATCAGATCAGCCTTTGAAGCTTTTCTGGACACTCAACATCTGCCCCCAGGCCCACGCTTGGTTAGAACCCCACTTGAGCACCCACATTTTTCCCATCAGCACATTTACTGCCTTGCCATACAATGGCCTGGATGTTTGCTTTTCACATTTGATTGAGCACCTGCAGAAAAGCAATGTCTAACCTTCCCTACTTCCCTTCTAGGACTGATGAGAGCCTTCTTCTTCCCCTGCCCTGCACAAGCACGGGTTAGAGGGAGAATCCACTACCAAAAAAATCCCAGACATTTACTTGCCAGTTGTGGGCCTCTTCTCTGCCCCCGAACCTAGAGTTTAGTTGAGCATTATTCTTATTCTCCAAAGGAAGTGGTAGGTAGGGACAGAGTAGATGGTAATTGATATTTCATGGTGACTGAAAGACTTTTAAGTACCTATTTTTAAAAAAGCCAGTGATTCCATTACAATTTAAAAGAAAAGGAGAAAAATCGCCAAATGATAGTTATCACATAAAGATAAGAGCCAGCACCCTGCTATGAGTTTGACCAGCAGGATTTATAATTCTGAGAATGATTCTGAAGATAGATATAATATTATCATTTTTCTAATTTTATTTATTTAGTTATTGAGACAAGGTCTCATTCTGTCACCCAGGCTGGAGTATAGTTAAAAACCACAGCTCACTGCAGCTTTGACCTCCCAGGCTCAATTTATCCTCCTGTCTCAGCCTCCCAAGTTGCTGGGACTGCAAGTGGGGATCACCATACCGGGCTAATTTTAAAATATTTTTTTTTTGTAGAGATGGTGTGTCACCATGTTGTCCAGGCTGGTCTCCTGGGCCCAAGTGATTCTCCTGCCTTGGCCTCCCAAAGTGCTGTGATTACAGGCATGAGCCACCCATGCCCAGCTGATTCTCACTTTGTATATCAGTAAGGAGAAGTTTTCAGGGGAGGAGATGGGATTAGAATTCAAGGTTTTCCTGACACCCAAACCTCTGCAGAAATTATGAATTTAAGGATGCACAATAGATGCTACGATGTAAAAGCAACTGGTTTTTCAAAAATGTTTTTGGGTTATTTATTTATTGCAAAGGCATTTTATCTCCCTGCACATTTATGTAAGTGGCCCCATGAGTTGGAAGAGTTCTCTGAGAACCAATACATTCTGAAAGCAAGCTTGATACATTTACTTGTACAGGTTGAACATCCCTAATCTGATAATCTGAAATTTGAAATGCTCCAAAATTGAAAAGTTTTTGAGTGCAACATAACACCTCAGGTGGAAAATTCCATACCTTTTCTTTCTGATGGTTCAATAGTACACAAACTTTATTTAATACACAGAATTGTTTAAAAATATACTGTATACAATTCCCTTCAGGCTATGTGTATAAGGTGTATATGAAGATATGAATTTCACGTTTAGACTTGTGTCCCATCCCCAAGATATTTCCTTATGTCTAGGCAAATATTCCAAAATCAGAAAAAGTCAGAAATCTGAAACACTTCTCTAGTTCCAAGAATTTCAGATAAGGGAATACTCAACTTGTACTTAGTAAGAACTGGGGATGAAGTCTTGGCTAGGAGACCCAAGGGATGCTCTGTATCTATTCATAAGAGGGTGGAAGTGGAAGCAGTCATGGTTTTGGCAAAGGGGCACAGAGGATGTGAGTTCGAACTGGATCCTAGAAGGCTTTCTGAATGGAGTCTGGTGATGGTATCCTATCAAGGTCTTAGTAATTTGGGCATAGTTTCTGCAGAATCAAATTCCCCTGTATTCAACAGGACAGCAAATGAAGACTATATTGATTTTCTGCTTAGATCGATAAATAAGATAAATTGAACAGAAGAGCTAACTACTGATCAGGGTGAACCAAACATCAACATTTACTAAGAGCAGAGGGAGGAGAAACATAAATATCAGAAAAATGGAGATGTCAATAGAGCATTGGGGCAGTGGCTCGGTTTCCAGTTAAAATGTATGTTTAAGGATTAATATTTTAGTCAGGTCTTTACATTAAAAAAAGGAGTGGAATTCAGTTATTACAATATAACTTCATTTAGTCAGACTGTGAGAAGACTGATTGAATTTTAAAAAACAATAAATGCCATCGAGTTCAAATGCATGGATATGATATGGCCAAAAAACCAACAAACAACAAAATACTGCATTGGAAGTCAGAAGATCTGAGTCACTAAGTGTCCTTGTTAAGGGCAGAAAATCACATATTAATCATATGTGTATTCTATTTGCCAAGCACAGAGCCTAGAATATAGATGGAATCTTGGATTGAGTTGCATGGAGAGCTGATCCAGAGCTAAGGAATCAGGTAATAGTAGCTGATTTGGGAGGTGATTCCAGGAAGCAAGTGAGGGACTGAGAATTGAGCCAAGAAATGGAGGAAAGCAAACAATGCTGCATGTATTAGTCCATGTTCACAGTGCTATAAAGAAATACCTGAGGCTGGGTAATTTATTTTAAAATTTCTTTTTTTTTAAGATGGAATTTCTCTTTCTCTTTCTCTCTTACATTCTTTTTTTTCTTTCCTTCACTCTTTCTTTCTTCTTTTCTTTTTCTTTCAAAAAAAAAAAAAGATGGAATTTCGCTCTTGTTGCCCATGCTGGAGTGCAATGGCATGATCTTGTCTCACTGCAACCTCTGCCTCCTGGGTTCAAGTGATTCTCCTGCCTCAGCCTCCAGAGTAGCTGGGATTACAGGTGCCCACCACCACGGCCAGCTAATTTTTTTGTATTTTTAGTAAAAAGACTGTGTTTTACCATGTTGGTCTTGAACTCCTGACCTCAGGTGATCCACTCCCTGCAGCCTCCCAAAGTGCTGGGTTTACAGGAGTGAGCTGCCGTGCCCAGACTAGACTGGATAATTTACAAAAGGAAGAGGTTTAATTGACTCACAGTTCCGCATGGCTGGGGGTCTTGGGACACTTGTGGTCATTGCAGAATGGGAAGCAGGGACATCTCACATGGTGGTAGGTAAGCGAAGAGAACAGGGCAGAGAAAACTTCCATTTATAAAACCATTAGATCTCATGAGAACTCACTCACCATCATGAGAACAGCACGGGGACACCACCCCAGTGATCCAATTGCCTTCCTCCCTTGACACATGGGGATTACAATTAGAGATGAGATTTGGGTGAAGACACAGAGCCAAACCATATCAGTGTGTTAATAAGTGGGCTACCAGGTGGGCAACAGGAACTCGATCTTTTTATGGTCTGAGAGACTGAATCTTGCCACGAAAGGGCAAGAAATCTGGCATATTTTTCTACCAACTCCCTGTTCGTCCTTTGCTGTAGGGTTGCCTAAGGCCACCACTCCCTTAGCACTCCCCACTCACCCCCCAGAAAATAACCTCAGGCAGAGAGATTTAGGTGCAGCACACTGAAGCTCCAGGTGACAGCTGTCAAGGGCCAAATGTAGATGGGAAAGACACATGGCAAATGGTAATACCAGCCGAAGGACTGCAATATCAAGCTCTGTGCTTTGTGACAATTGCCAAGTCAGTCTCCTCTCAGGGCAATCAGGGTCTAACTCTAAAAAGAAAGGCTTGAATCTTCACATTCTCTCTCAGACTGAGTGTCAGTAACTCTGAAAACCAGATGGTCAAACTCAGAATCAAGGATTACAGGCCCTTTAGGAGACTGCTTCTCACACAGATAAAAATGATATATGATGAGCATTCCACGTGTTAGCATTTAACTGTGAGCTTTTCAAGTGCTTGAACATACACACAGAGATGTATATGTACTAAGTGTTCACTGAGGCATTGCTTATAGTAGCAAAAAAAACTGAAAACAACCTAAATACTCTTCAATTAGGACATCACTGAATAAAACTGGCATATTAATATGCTGGAATGTTCTCCTTCACTGAAAAGGAATCAACTGAATCTATATGTGTCACCATGAGCAGAGTTCAAAAAATATTGCTGAGAGTAAAAAAAAAAAATGCAAGACGCAGAATATTATATATAGTATGACACCATTTAAAAAAACATGCACACATTACAGCTTTCCTACGGGTAGGTTACATATTTGGAAAAGTATTTTTAAAGGACTGAAGTGACAATACGAACTCATTTAAACTTATTTTGGAAAGACCTGGAAAGACAAAAACCACATTTATATGAGTGGCTACTTTTGGGCAGGGAGAACAGGGACAAAGACTTAATTAGCAATGACAAATGTAGCTGGGATAGTCAGTGATTTTAGTTATAGTGATATTGTTCTAATTTATGAAAGCAGAATTGATTCATGCATTTTTTAGTGAACTTACAAAAAAGAAATGTCTAGTACATAGCCTGGTATCACGAGAGACTACATGATAATGTGGAAGGAGTTCGCAGCTGGAAGTAGTGGCTCATGTCTGTAATCCCGGCACTTTGGGAGGCCAAGGTGGAAGGATCGCGTGGGCGCAGAAGTTTGAGACCATCCTGGGCAACATAGTGAGATCCGATCTCTACAAAAAATAGCAAAATTACTGTCAAGCATGGTGGTGTGTGCTTGTGGTTCCAGCTACTCAGGAGGCTAAGATGGGAGGATGGTTTAAGCCTTGGAGGTTAAGGCTGCAGTGAGTCATGATCACACCACTGCTCTCCAGCCTGGGTGACAGAACAAGACCCTGTCTCAAAAAAAGAAATAAAAAAAGAGTTTGGAAAAATAGAGTCAGAAAGACCTGATGAACCTATTTAGAAAATAAACTTCTCTGCTAAGAGCCTCCACTTCATTTGCAAAGCTGACGAAACAGACCAACTTCACAAAGCTGGGTGTCCATAGGGCAACCTGTAGTGTCCTCTGTCTGGATCATAAATTTGCATTCACCTCCTGTTTATTCCTTGCTCTCTTATCTGTGTTTTTTATATTTTAAGAAAGTGTTGAAATCATTCCTTTTATGTTTATTTATTTATTTTTTTTGAGACAGGGACTTGCTATGTTGCCCAGGCTGGAGTGCAGCGGCATGTTCACGGCTCACTGCAGTGTTGATCTCCCTGGCTCAAGCAGTCCTCCCATTTAAGCCACCCAAGTAGTAAGACTAAAGGCATGTGCCACCACACCTGCCTATTTTTCATTTATTTATTTTTATTTTGTAGAGATGGGTCTCACTACATTGCCCTGGCTAGTCTCAAACTCCTGGGCTCAAGTGATCCTCTTTCTTGCCTTGACCTCCTAAAATGCTGGGATTTCAGGTGTAAGCCACTACACCTAGTGTTAGTCCTCTATTGAGTTGAAAATTGAGGCTCCTGCCTAATCCCCATGGAATCAGGAATGTGATTAAATAGTCTCAGTATTAACAAGGTTTTGATGTTTTCTTAATTGCCATACTGCCAGCTGATGTTGGAACTGAGCAACCGTTCAGCTAAACATGAACATATAATTTTACCCAGCTTTGTGGGCATCAGTGATTATCAATGAGGAGCCATTCCACAATTATAACACTAGGGGGTCTTCTCAAAGTCAAAGGGACATACCATATAGCTGAGTTATAACTGCTGGAGTTAATCCAATCAGGAGAAGCTGTTAGGCCAGACTGGCCTTTTCCACAATGGTGTCCAAAGGTGTCCAGGCCTCTTGCTTTTACACGGGCTGTTTCTTAGCCAGGGATTCTGTTATTTCTCCCAATATTCTCATGCTCACATCCTATTTTCCTTTAGGGTATTTTCTCCATGTTGCCTCCATGAATAAATTTCCTCTCCACAAATAATAATAATCATGAAGCATGCTTTGCAAAATTATACAGTGAGAAAAACCCAGCACAGAAGAATTATGACAGTGGAAGAAACCTGACATAACAAACTCCATCTTGCTTGTAACCTCCAAGCTATACCTGTTTATTCTTGGTGGAGACTATGCTAACCTCAGGACGAATTTAGTTTATAGTTTAACTTTGAAACAAAGATAATAACAGCTCCTTCCTGAAACAAAACCCTTCCTTGCTCGGGGACCGAACTGCCTTTGTGAAACAAATTAGCTACTAGATTAAAAACTATGGCTCAGGAGTCATGCAGCCAGAGACCACAAGATTCCTAACCTCCCCAGTTGTTCCTGTATATAACATCACTGTTGTAAAACCTAAGATTGGTGTTTGAGGTATTTTTTCACGTCCTGCATTCTGATAGCCAAGCAGACCCATGAAAGTGGTTTATCTGGTATTGTGGTCCCTACCTAGGAACTGACTCAGCACAAGAAGACAAGCTTTAACTCCCTATTAATTTCATTCTCAACCCTACAAATCTGCATTTCCCATTCCCTAGGCCCCTGCTCATCAAACTATCTTTAAAAAACCTTAGCCTTCAAATTTTTAGGGAGGCTGAGTAATAAACTCCTCTCATATCACTTAGCTGGACCTGCATTTATTAAACTATTTCTCTATTGCAAAACTGCTGTCTCAGTAAATGGACTCTGTGCAGAGGGCAAGAAGAACCTGTTGGGCAATTACAATCATGATGATGATGATGATGATGATAATGATAGTTACCATTTGTAGAGAGCAGCATTAGTTACCAGACACCATGCTGGATCCTCATCTAATCCTCATAGCCACCCTGAGAACTAAGCCTCCATATTCCTATTTCACAGCAGAAGTTATCAAGGTTCAGGGAATGTGGAAGGACATGACAGAGGAGGGTTTGCCATTTTTCAGGGCTGATGCTTTTTGATATTCTCCCCCCTCACCATATTTATGGCTGCCTGGAGTCTATAGTTTCTGTGATACATAATTGGTAAAGAGAGAAATCACGTTCAGGAATTTTTCTTGTTGAGAGCTATATTCCTAGGCTTAATCCTCAGAAATGAAAAGTTTAAAAATTAAAGTACAAGTCAGAGAGAAAAAATAGAGCCCTCTGTAATGATCTAAAGTAAGAAGTCGGACTGATTCTTCAAGGCAACACAAGCAGAATGGAGACAAGGCAGGAAGCCTGCCATTGATGCCAGCTCATCCTACAGGAAGGATGAGGAGGAACTAAGCCATCGCCTCACCTGCTTCCTCCCTCCCTTTCTCCATCTCCCTCTTTCCTGGCCCCCTCTTTCTTCTCCCTCCACCTTCGTTTGGTTCTCAGGCTCCACAGGAAATAAGTGGGAGGGGATAGCACATTTACTTCGTGAAGCAATGAAGAGACTGCTTCTGTACAGGTTTTGTTTTGTTTTTGCCATAAGCTTGCTCCCAGCTTGCCAGGGGGTAAAACGTTTTACCATATCTAAGAATTTCTTTTTTTTAACTGGACTTCCTAAAAATGAAGAAAGAAATGCAAAAAATTTGTTCAAAGTTAAACGTAGAATGAGTGGTTGTGGTTGCAATTTTACCTAAATTCTGACTCCAAATCCAACTTCTGGCTACTGATTGTGTGTGTGTATGTGTGTATATGTGTGTGTGTGTGTGTATGCGCGCGCACACATGTGTGCATGTGCATGTGTGTGAAAGTTGCATTATTCATATGGCCGTTTTTACTTTAACTGACCTTATATGCCCAGTCAATACCACACTGCATATATGACAGTGGTCCTTTAAAATTATTTTGGAAGGCGGGGTACAGTGACTTGCACCTGTAATCCCAGTGCTTTGGGAGGCTGAGGTGGGAGGATCCCTTGAGCCCAGGAGTTTGAGACCAGCCTTGGCAACATAGTAAGACCTCATCTCTACAGAAAAAAAATAAAACTAGCCAGGCACAGTGGCACATGCCTGTAATCCCAGGTACTTAGGCAGCTGAGGTGGGAGGATCACCTGAGCTTAAGAGGTCGAGGCTGAGATTATAATGGAGCTGAAAAATTCCTGTTGCCTAATGACATTGTGACAGTCTGCATAACATTGTAACACAATGCATTACTCACCTGTTTGTGGTCATGCTGGTATAAACAAATTTACTGAACTGCCAGTTGTATAAGAGTATAGTACCTACAATTCATAAACAGTATATAATACCTGATGATAATAATAAATGACTATGTTACGTGTTTATGTATTTGCTGTAGTATACTATTGACCGTTATTTTAGAGTCTACTTCTACTTATGTCTTTTAAAAGTTAATTGTTATAGGCCAGGCACAATGGCTCATGTCTGTAATCTCAGCACTTTGGAAAGCCTGGATCACCTGAGGTCAGGAGTTCGAGGCCAGCCTGGCCAACATGGTGAAACCCCTGTCTCTACGAAAGATACGAATATTAGCCAGGCGTGGTGGTGGATGCCTATAATCCCAGCTACTTGGGAGGCTGAGGCAGAGAATTGCTTGAAACCGGGAAGTGGAGGTTGCTGTGAGCTGAGATCACGCCACTGCACTCATCTCAAATAAATAAAAAATAATGTAAAATGAAATAAAATAAAAGTTAACTGTTAGAGGGCCTCAGGGATGTCCTTCAGGAGGTATTTCAGAAGAAGGCAGACCAGGCGCGGTGGCTCACACCTGTAATCCCAGCACTTTGGGAAGCTGAGGCAGTGGATCATGAGATCAGGAGTTCAAGACCAGGCTGGCCAAGATGGTGAAACCCCATCTATGCTAAAAAAAAAAAATGTAGGAAAGAAAGAAAAAAATATTAGCTGGGAATGGTAGTGGGTGCCTGTAATCCCAGCTACTCAGGAGGCTGAGGCAGAGAACTGCTTGAACCTGGAAGGTGGAGGATCCAAGATCACAACACAGCACTCCAACCTCTATAACAGAATGAGACTCTATCTCAAAAAAAGTAAAAAAAAAAAAAAAAAAAAAAAAAAAAAAGAAGGCACTGTTGATTAGGAGATGACAGCTCCATGTGTGTTACTGCCCCAGAGGACTTCCCAGTGGGACAAGATGCGAAGGTGGAAGACAGTGATATTAATGATCCTGACCCTGTGGAAGCCTAAGCTAATATGTGTGTATATGTCTTAGTTTTTAACAGAAAAAGTTTTAAAAATAAAAATAGGAAAAAGGTTTGTACGATAAAAATATAAGGAGAGAAAATATTTTTGTACAACTGTACAATGTGTTTGTGTTTCAAGATGTGTTATATAAAAGTGTAAAGTTTAAAAAGTTAAAATGTTATAAAGTAAAAAATATACCATATCTTGGTGTACATTTTCTATGTTTAATGCACAAATACCATTGTGTTACAGTTGCCTATAGTATTCAGTACAGCAATCTGCTATATAGGTTTATAGCGTAGAAACAATAGGTTATACCACACAACCTAGTTGTGTTGTAGGCTTTATATACTATCTAGGTTTGTGTGGTACAATCTAGGATGTTGTCACAATGACAGAATCACCTAATGATGTATTTCTCAGAAGACATCCCTCTTTTAATCGATGCATGACTATATATCCTTTCGGTTCTGTTTTGTTTCTGGAGAACCCTGATTAGTATAAGTTTATCCTCAACAAAGCAGCCAGAATATTCCTTTTGAAACTTAGGGTAGATCCTGTTCCTTTTCTGTTTAAAGCCTTTCAATGGCTTCCAGAGTAAAAGATTTCTTTTACTTCTTTACTTTAAAACTTTGTAACTTCTTTAGTAAAAGTTAAAGCTTTTCCCATGTCTTTGAAGAGCCCAACAGGATCTGGCCATCCATTGCCCCTTTGACCACATATCCTGTTATTCCCCCGACTCTGTCTCTTGAAACACCAGGGCTTCTCTGTCTCAGGGCCTTTGCACTTGCTCTTGTTCTCTTTGGAATGATATTTTCCAGATATCCATATGCTACACTCCTCCTCCTCCTCTTCCTCCTCTTCTTCCTCCTCCTTTTTTTTTTTCTGACTAAACAGGGTATTCTTGGGAGAGCTTTCCTGATTCTTCTTCCTAAAATTGCAGCTTTCACCCCACCCTCACCACTCTTAAGCCCCTGCTGTAATTTTATCCACTCTGATTTTATGGCACTTACTACCTCTAATCTACTATATAATTTACCTATTTATATGCTATTGTCTGTATTCTCCCCCGGAATGTAAAATCCTTGTTGGCAGAGATCTTTGTTTCATGTACTGATGTTTACTTACCATCAGTGCCTAGTACATAGTGGGTATTTGTGACCAACTGGATTTTCCAAAGCTGGCCACAACAGTATCTCTCCCATTTCTCTCTCTTTCTTTTTTTTCTCCTGAGATGGAGTCTTGCTCTGTCTCCCAGGCTGGAGTGCAGTGGCGCGATCTCAGCTCACTGCAACCTCTGCCTCCCAGGTTCAAGCAATTCTCCTGCCTCAGCCTCCTGAGTAGCTAGGATTTCAGGCATGTATCACCATACCTAGCTAATTTTTGTATTTTTAGTAGAGACGGGGTTTCACCATGTTGGCCAGGCTGGTCTCCAACTCCTGACATCATGATCCACCTGCCTCAGCCTCCCAAAGTTCTGGGATTACAGGTGTGAGCCACCGTGCCCGGCCCAGTATCTCCCATCTCACATGTACCTCTTGCAATGCTACCTTGAGTGTCAGGGTCTCTTAAGAAATGGAAATAGTCCAGTCCTTTCTGCTGTAGGAAACAGACATAGGTACCATTCAACAGGCAGATTAATAATAGCTGACACTTCTATAGTAAAACTTGGATATATCCTAGCCTGGGTGCTGAACCCACCTCCTCCTCTTCTGGATATGAGACATACTCTCTCTCTGGGCCTCAGGTTCCTTGTTGAGAAGGACTAAATGAGATGATATAGGGAAAGAGCTCAGCCCAGGGTGTGGCATGTGAGAGTCACAGGACTGTATTAATAGTTTGACATTCCTTTTTTTCCATGCAAAGGCCTGAGGCCCAAAGGAAAGAGGTCTGAAAAGACCTGTTTACTGCCAGGCTGATGACCCCAGGATGTGCTTCACAGGCGACTGGCAAAGTAGATGGGCAAGAAGGGGGCCGGCTCTCACTTGCCTCCAGGTCTCTGCCAGGAACACAGTTCACACCCCTCCCTCTACTTTTGGGCTTGCCAATGCCCGATCACTGTTCATGTCTCAGATCATTAGTTGCATTTGAACACCTCCCCAAACAGTCTCCCAGGGTTGAGAGTTTCTGCTGCGTGCCACAGGGCCCCCAACCTCCTATCATCCTTGCCAGAATCAAGTCAGAATGTGAGTGCTATTTGTCCCTCTCATTCAACTGCACATGGATGGGGACAGGAGTAAAGACTCCCTTGCTTCTGGGGCGGCTCTAAGGCCTACCACAGGGCCTAGCATACATACAGTAGAAGTTGAGTAGCTCTGGGAAGTGTGTCTCTCCAGGACACAGGAGCATGAGGGTTAAGGCTGCAGAAGGCTCCTATGTCCTAGGGGCACACAGTCTCAAAGGGCTGCCTGATAGGATAGGACAGTCTGAAGAATAACCATGGGGTAGCAGGTGGGACTGCAGAATGACACTCACAGTCTGGTCAGGCTGTTCATACTCAAGAGGTTGTGCTGTGTTGTGGTTCAAGACCAGTCCTGGGAGCCAGACTTCCCGTTCTTCAATTTTGGACATGTTGCTTACTATCTATGGGACCTCAGACAATTTACTTAAGCCCCTCTGGGCTTTAGTTTCTTCATCTGTAAAAGAGGAATCATGATGCTAACCATCTTAGAAGGTTGGAATTACAAGGATCAAATGAGTTAATTAATACATGTAAACCACAAAGAATGGCATTTGTCATAGTTGGAGTGCTATAGAAGTGTCAGTTATTATTAATCCACCTGTTGAGTGGTATCTACATCTGTTTTCTATAGCAGAAAGGCCTAGGCCATTTCCATTTCTTAAGAAATTCACATAACAAACAGGATTACAAAAATAAACTCAAGATTAAGTCTGCATGATGAACATCTCTCAGTCCTTCTGGAGTGGCTCTGCACTGTAGAAATTCATTTGGTGGTAATGTCACAGCTCTATATTTGCAGCCATTTGTGACTATGAGGCCCAAGCCAAATGCCCTTCCACCCTCCCCACCCCCCAACTCTCCTCCAAGTCCTCCGACGACACCTCTGTGGCCCTATTTTTTGGCAGAGAACGAGGAGCAGGCCTGGCCTTCTGAAACCCTCTCTACTCCTGGCCTTGGGGGCCTCTCGTCTCCACCTCCTTCCCTAGAGTCTTGGCTATTTCAGGAAACTGAAAAGACTGCCTAGGGAGCTAATCTTGAGCTTCACTTCTGGAGGGGCTGTGGGTGGGTAGGGAGGCAGATTTTCCTGTACAGAAGAGCGTGTGCTCCTTTTGAAATGTCCTAGCGGAAATAAATGTACAACCTATTGTATGCTGCCAGGAGCCACCAGCAGGAGTTGGTGTGATACAAAAGCGCCATTTGTAACAGCACAAAACACTTAGCACTTTAGCAAGACATGCACCATATATAAAAGGAGACGAAGGAGCCGACGAATCCACCAAGAAAGCTGCGTGCCCTGAATGCAGGGCAGCCAATCCCTACACCTCAACACGCAGTCTTTATCCTCTTAGCCATGCTACCCTCTCGCTAGTGTAGAAGGGAGTATTTGGTCTCAGGAAAGGCCAGGTCGGTCTCCTTCATGTGCCTCCTGCTCAGTGGCTTGCCTTTGTCTTCCTAAGCAGACGAGCCGGGCCCGCCCCTCACATTCATGGTGTCCAGGGCAAGAAAAAAATAGATGCCAGTACAATAAGACTAAATATTGAAAAGCTATACATTAAAGTCACAAGATGCTAAGTAAATGTGTTTTATGCTCTTACAGTGACAAATACACCTTCATAACAACCTGGAAGGTGAGGCTCAAATTTAAATTTACTCAATTTCCTTGGAAGGCTGAGTGGCTTAGGGGTAGACCTCCAATATCATGGTGCTCAGGGCACCCAGATACACAAGGAAGCACAGGAGTAAGTGATTCCTGTTGGGGTTTTTCTTTGTGGGGGTGGGGAGGGGGCAGGTTAAGAGCTTAGGAGTCAGGCATCCTCACTCAGAGACGTGGAAAATACTTTCCCTAAAGCTTTGTTTCCCCATTTTCCCCTTTTCACTACCGACTTTACAGCCTTGGAGAAGCAGCAGATTCCAGTTCTCCACTGACCCTCCAGGCCTCAGGTTTCTGCCAAAGCCTGAGGAGCGACCTCCTGTGCCTCAGGCTCAGAGCTTGGGGCCTGAGATAACCAGGAAAGGGTGCAAGGACCCTGCCCCCAGGGAATTCACAGGCTCCTGGGAAGATGAGAAGCCCAAATTCATTTGAGCTACTAAATGATATAAGCGATAAGGATCAAAAAGAGTGGATGGTGTGCAAGACAGTCACACTTGAGGAGCAAATTCTGGGAAAGTGGCCCAGAAAGGGGCCCAGAGGAACCTTTTTGTTTAATGTTGCGGGGGTGGGGGAAGGCAGAGCCTTTCAAAGCAAACATGACTTTATGTGGAATCTGGACATAGAAAACTAAAGAAAGCAAAGCTGTGCTTTTAGGGAGGGGCAGGATGAGAGTAGGGCACAGAGATGCCAGCCCCCCAGACACTTTCCTCTTTTCCCCCTTCCATGGACAGAAGGCCCCTCTCTCATTCCATTCTTCCCAACCCCCATGAAATGCCAGGTATCCAGGCAGCCCTATATTAAATACTGTTGCTCTAGTCTAATCTTTTAAGGTAAAAGAAAAATGGTTTTCTTATGTGCCCCTCACCACCTATAGATGGTCAGCTTCTAGGAGATACAGCCTGGACCTTGTTTTGTTTTTGTTTTTTTGGTTTGTTTGTTTTTGTAACTCAGAATCTGGTATTTGGTGGCCATTCAGGGAGTGTGAGCTGAGATGGGCTGAAGGGGAGATGTCAGCCCAGAATCAGAGTATGGAGGGACAGACTTGAGGTAATTCAACCAGCAAAATACCACAATTACTTTTGTACCGACTGCATACCTTGAAGTTAGAGTTTTATATTATTATCATATCAATAGTTATCATGAAATCTATAGTCCTTTAAAAATGTCTCTATTGGCATATTTCCAGCTCATTTCCCTGCGTAGTATTTGTCCATTAATTCTCTTACAGTAACAATTGCTAACATTTATTGAGCAACTGTTACGTAACCTTTACTAAGCGCATTGCATTCATTATCTCATCTGACTCTCGGAACAATCCCTTCAGCTAGGACTATGATTTCCTTTATGTAGATGATACACTAGGATTCAGAGGGCTTAAGAGAATTGTACAAGATCACTCAGATACAAAGTGTGAAACATAGATTAGGACCCACAGTGTATGTTTCCTGATTGTTTAACAGGAGTAGGTTGTACAGTCAGTAATATGGGGGACCAGTTCCCTTTCCTCTTGGCCTGCAGCATTAGAGCTGGGTAGTGTATTTCTCTCAGTGCAGCTTAGAAGCCTGTGTCCCAGGCTTTCCTCAGAAAAACACCTCAGTTTTCAGTACTGGCCCCGAGGCACATCAGCAAGGAGAGGCAACCCCTCAGGGAAGTGCCTGAGGCAGGTTCCAAGAAGTGACAGCTTGCTTAAATCCCAGATCCAGGAAGAACTTCCGACCTCTGTTTCGGAGCATGCTGCACCTTCATCTGGAAAGGCAGACCTGCCTTCATGAGCTCTCCCATTGATGTTAAGCATGGCTAAATGGGAGCTATATTTCACTCTAGAAGTGGCGGCATTTCAGGAGCAGAGTGTGATTAAGAAAGACGGATGGCAGGCAATATCCTTTACCAACACCTGTACTATGCACAGGGATCTATTTGGCAGAAAGGGGCTATGTAAGAGCAAGATCATTACCATTTGAGCTAGAAAACAAAATGTGGTGGAGGTGGTGAAGGATGGGAGGAAATGGGAGGGAACGGAGGATGACACAAGGCTGGATGTTAGGCACCGCAGGAAAATCCTATGCTGCAGGACCTGGGTCCTAAACCCCCTGGGCCTCAAATTCCCCCCAATAAGATGCTGATAGCCTCAGAGGTTCTGTCTTGCTCATTACTGAAGGCTGCAGGAGGCATCATTTGGAGGCAACCACACCCAACACTAAGATCAGGTCAGCTCTTGAGAACAGTCAGAACTGAGTTATTAGCTGAGTGTGGATAGCCTCACCCCTCACATTTTGAGAGGCAGGATCTCTGGCTCTGGAATCTCAAACCTGAAGCATAAAGGTTTGCAGGGCGAGGCGTGCGGGTGAAAGGAAATGACACAGGCTATGGGTCTGGATGAGTTGTGGTTCTAAGTCTTCCACAGATCCTCTAGGTTAGCAAATTGGAGTCAACGTTTTCAGAAAGGAAAAGGAAGATAAAAGGAGCTTGGATAAGACTAAAATAGACTTTAAACAGATAAGGGCAGGGGTTCCAGTTCTGCCACTTGTTTGCTCTCTAAGCCCAGGTGAGTTGGAGTTTTTCTCTGAGTCAGCCTTTTTCCTCATCTGTAAAATGTGGAAAAAGACCCACCTCACAGAGCTACTATGCGTATTAAATGGACTAATGATTTATAAATTCTTAGCACAGAGCCTGCCAGACAATTGACTCAATAAATGGAGGCTATCACTTCCAACCTCTTCCTCACCATAAAAACATGACGGTCACCACCACCATCATTAACCTGGATCAAGAAAGCTTTCTGCTTTTGTTCCACTTGTTTCCTTTCTCTAACGGCTCTCACAGAGCCAAAGGAGAATCTTGTTCTGTGAGGCTCCAGAGGGAAGCCGAAATCAACTGGCATAAAGTACAGAGAGGAGGTGGGGAAAGAGCGGGGTGAGAACTAGTACACATTTGACACATCCTTTTCATTGCTCAGAGCAGCCACCCACTATTTTGTGTTTGAGAGGCTGTGTCTACAGAGTTTCATACCATGTACATATACCATGTATGACATTATAAAATATGCATATGTAATATGTACCTTATACATTAGAACATACACATGCATGAGGTAGATTCAGGAGACCTGGGTGAAGTGATGGAGCTAGCTACTTGTACATCTGCAGGAAGAAGTGCATTTCCTGATGAGGAAACAGGTAAAGGCAAAGGCCCTGAAGCAAAACTAAGCATGGAGTGCTAGAAGGACGACAAACAGGGAGGGATTGGAGTGAGGTGATGGTAGGAAGTAGTAAAAGTAGGCAGGGTCAGATCAGAAAGGACTCTGTAGGTGGTGGGGATTCATTCTAAGTGTGCTTAGAAAAAAAAAAAAGCCATGGCAGAGAGGCATTTGGGCAGGAGGTGAAATGATTCGATTTTTATTTTAAATTGATAATTCCAGATATTGCGCAGAGGTGGAGAAAGGAGTGTGTTGGAGATGGGTAAGAGGAGAAATAGAGGCCAGTCAAGAGGTCACACCATCTTCCAAGGTCAGTGATGATGATGGCTTGGACTAGGAGAATGACTGAGTGGGTGTTCAGACATATTTGAAAAACTGATATATTTTCAAGTCGGAGCTGTCAAGATATGCTGATGGTTTGACTGTGGGTGTGAGAGACAGAGATAGTCAAGGATAACTCCAAGAGTTTTGGCTTGAGTAATAGGATGTGTGTTGGTTCAATTTCCAGTGTAGGGCAGACTGTGGGAGAAACAGGTTGAGGGAATAATGAGCTCCGTGTCAGACATGGTACGTTTGAGATTTCCATTAGCCATCCAAATGGAGGCATTTACGACAAGGTTGGGCTGGAGCTATTGCCATTTAAAACCTCAGCATTGAATGAAATCACCTGGGGAGTGAGAGGTCTGAGGATCGCACCTTGGTGCCCCCTAACACATAGAGGTCGGAAAGAAGGGAGGATCCAGCTGGGAGAGTGAGCTGCCTGTGAGGTAGGCAGAAAATAAGGAAAGAGTGTTGTCTTAGAAGCCAAATTGAAAACAAACAAAAAGACTTCTAACAGGATGGAGTGACAAGCTATTTTACTTAAAGGGTATAGCAAGTGGAGACTGAGAATTGGTCATTGGATTTGGCCAGATGGAGGTCACTGGGGACATCAATAATGAGATTGTATTGTACTCCTGGGAGAAAGGGGAAGGATGAGAGCCTGGTGGAAGGGGAATCCAGGCAGAAAGAAGGTGAGGAATTGGAGATGGTGCAAACAGATAACTCTCTGGACCAAAACAGGCATGATTCAGTTGAAGGGATAATTTGCAGGAGCAAAGCCCACCGTGGGGAAAGGAATGTCTAGGGCCTGAATACAAGTGCAGCCCAAATTTTGTGGGGCCTGGGCTAATGCAGTTTGAAGAGTCCTTTTTAAGAAAAAAAGCATACAAAGTTATACATTCAACTATTAGGCATAGAATTGAATATTTATTATGTATGAGAAGAGAAATCATAACAAAACAACAGTACTTTAAAGATGCGTGTATTTTCTTCTGAAATCTCTTTAAGCTAGGATTTCTCAGCCTCTGCAAGACTGGCATTTTGGGTCAGATAATCCTTTGTATGGGACTGTCCCATGCGTGATAGGATTTAGCAGCATCCCTGCCATCTACCCACTAGGTGCCAGTAGCACCTCCCTCCCAAATTATGATGACAAACAATGTCTCCAGACATCACCCACCGCTACCTTAAGAACTATTGCTTTAGGTTATTTACTTGACATGCTTACATACAAACGTTCCTGATTACAACCCCTGTCTTTAACAGTCTACAGCCCTCAGTAACCTTCAGCACTGGCAGGGGCCAGGGAAGTGGAGGACCCTAAATCTGAGGCTTCTGGTAAATCCACCTTTGCCTGAGTTGAGGGACTGGACTCAAACAGACACAGGAAGAGTGTCCATCATAAAAGAAGAAAAAGCAGAACAGAAGGGTGTAGACACTGGTAATTAATAGACTTGATTCTTCTCATTACTTATATTTTCTCAGTGTAATAAAAAGCAAAGGTATCTGTTAAGAGGGCAACAGTGGGAGGCTGGATGGAGTTTTGCATGGAGAGAAGGAATAAAATAGTCATTCTGTAAAGTAAAAGTGAGTGGACTGGGATTCTTATGAATCCTACTAGAAGTAGGGTAGAGCAAGACCAGTTTGAACAGCTCAACGATGGCTTGAGTACTTTATAAAGCAGCATCTGTATTCTTTTGAAAAGTTTCTGTTCATATCCATCACTCACTTTTGAATCGGTTTGTTTTTTTCTTGTATATCTGTTTTAGTTCTTTGTAGATTCTGGATATTAGCCCTACATCATGGAACACTATGTAGCCATAAAAAACAATGAGTTCATGTCCTTTGTAGGGACTTGGAGGAACCTGGAAACCATCATTCTCAGCAAACTGACACAAGAACAGAAAACTAAACACCGCATGTTCTCGCTCATAGGCCAGTGTTGAACAATGAGAACACGTGGACTCAGGGAGAGGAGCATCACACACTGGGGGCAGTTTGAGGGGGCTAGAGGAGGGACAGTGCAGGGTGGGCAGGGTGGGGAGGCATAACATGGGGAGAAATGCTGGATATAGACAAAAGGGGAATAGAGGCAGCAAACCACCTGGTTATGCATGCACCTATGCAACAACCCTGCATGACCTGAACATGTACCCCAGTACCTAAAGTAAAATTAAAAAAAAAAAAAAAGCAGCATCTGCCTTAACACCAGAGGTACCTGCCTTATAACAGGTATTCAGGTAGCAATGGAAAGTCAGGCCAAATGATCCTACTAGTCCTTCTTGTTCTGTGATTCTGTGATTTTTATAGCAAAACAACCTGATGCCCTCCAGTATATTAGGCAAAATTACTCCATAGCATCTTCATTCACAACTGAGTCGGATCCATCCCACAAAGTAATGATCCTGGCAGCTAAGAGTGCATGCCCAGGGTAAGGGCTTTCCATGCTTTATCCTATTTAATCATACAGTATGTGAAGAGAGTTTAAGAGAGGTTAAGACACTTATCCATTGACGCACAGCTCGTAAAAATTATATTACCCCAATTAAGGAACATTCTACAAAATGTCTGACCAGTTTTACTTAAAACTCTCAAGGTCATGACAAACAAATGAAGTCTCTGGTCAGAAAAAACGAAGGAGACATGATAACTAAAAACAATTATAGAATCTTGGATTGAACTCTGGAACCGAAAAAGGATATTAGTGGAAAAACTGGTGAAATTCAAATAAGGTCTGGAGTTTAATTAATCATAAAGCACCAATGCTGGCTTCTTAGTTTTTACAACTGTATCATGGTAAAGTAAGATGTTAACATTAAAGGAAAATAGGTGAAGTGTATATAAAAACTGTATTATCTCTGTAATTTTTCTATAAATCTAAAATTAGTTCAAAATAAAAACTTGTCTGGAAGCAACAACAACAATGACAGGTATGTGACTAACTCCCTGGCATTCTAACTCCAGGAAGCTTTCCTTCTCTGTGATAGTCAGGGCACTGGAATGTGTAGGTTATTCTCCTCTATTCAATGTGACTGTGTCTAAGTTCTCTGCTTTCTGCTTTTACACCTGCATGTGTCCTCCAGCTGCGAGGCAGGCTGCCACAGTGGAATGAGATGGCTTTGAATCCATGCAAACATTAGCTGAACCTTAGTTATCTTATTACTTAACTGTGAGTGTGGAGAAACCAACTTCTGTCTCAAACTTCTGGCTTCTTGCAACTGCACAATGCAACCCAGAATATCTCTTTCCTAGGCTTTGAGTCAGATTCCAACTGGAAAGTGAGAAAAGTGAAGCAATTGGCACCCAGTAGGTGCTCAGAAAACACAAGGTCCGCCTTCTTCCTTCTCAGCGCTAAGAACTGGGAGCTCACCCAGCCACTCTCTTTCTGACAAGAACTTCTCATGTTTAATTTATAGGCTGGTTTAGGTAGTTGAATTTTAAATAATTCATAGCCTTGCTGTTAATATTTGTAGTTGTTGAATTCCTTTAATAAAACATTTAGGGATTTCTTCCCCCTGAAGTGTATTTCATCTGGAGAATGATTTGTTTTCTGAAATCTGGGAATCAGCTGCCCTTTCGTTATTTTCTTTTCTGTGTCTAATCCTGTTTATTGCTGTGGCAGAGGTAAGAGATGCAAGCTTGGGTTTTGCTTGGTATGAGTATGCAGGCAGGGATGTCAATTCATCTGTGGCTGGGGCTCGTGAGATGGGTTCACCTTAGTAGAGGTGCCATGGTGGTTAAGAACATTGACTTCATACTGTATTAGAGCTGGGTTTAAACTCAGTCCTGCACTTCCTTCTTCCTTGCTATGAGATCTTATCCAGGCAATTGTTATTATTATTTTTTTGAAATGCAGTCTCACTCTGTCACCCAGGCTAGAGTGCAGTGGTGTGATCTTGGCTCACTTGCAACCTCCGCCTCCCAGTTTCAAGTGATTCTCCTGCCTCAGCTTCGGAGTGTCTGGAACTACTGGCATGTATCACCACGCCTGGCTAATTTTTGTGTCTTTAGTAGAGACAGAGGTTCGCCATATTGTCCAGGCTGGTTTCGAACTCCTGACCTCAAATGATCCACCCACCTCAGCCTTTCAAACTGCTGGGATTATAGGTATAAGCAACCACATCCAGTCTCATCCAGGTAATTTAACATTTCTGAGCCTTTGGTTTCTCATATGCAAAATGATAATGAGAACACACTCAGTTTACTTTCCCTGATGGACCTCTGGCTTTTAAAATTCTGCTTATATCCATGGAGTCTGCACTTTCTAATATCTCTCAGCCTCAACCCCCACTTGGTGCATTTGATGTGGCAAATAGACTCCCTCGTTAATTCTGTTTTCTCATCACCTTGGCTTGAGCCATTTCCACAAGAACCCCAGGCTCTTTCCTGAATCCCATGAAACCCGACTGGCTTTGTCATTTCTTGGTACCCCTGGGTTTGAGGGGCAGGGGACGATGATTCGGGCATGCTGCATTCTTTTCTAAAAGGAGGCTCCAGCTCCCTCTTGAAGATGCAGGGGGACCTGAAATGCAAGGCAAGCTTCACAGGTGCCCACTGTATTGTTCAAAGAATATATTCCCTTTTATAGCACTTATATTTCATTCTCTACTGCCAGAATGGAGACACATGCTGAGTTTCTGCATTTGTAATTGGGGAAGAACAGATGGGAGAGACGCAGTTGGAAGTAATACTGTCATTAAAGTAATCTATACTGCTCGTAACTCTCAGGCGTGTGTGAGAAGGTGAGTGGAGCCACGTGGACCAAATTTCTTTCTATTTGGTCCTCATGGAAATTATGGGGTGGCACATGACTTCGGTAGAATCAGAAAATTCACATTCACTTATGGTATACCTCTGTGGGTGTATTTCTAGCTCCAGGGCCCCAAAGACAAGAAAAAGTACAGATCGGTGGTAGTTTCCTTAGGCAAGGGGTGGAGTAGGCATTCTGGAGAGAGAGAACAGCACAGGCAAAGGTGTGGAGCCTGGAAATATGAAATGTTTTAAGTAATAGTCAGTAGAGAAGCTGAGCTGGTCTTGTTAGGGAAGAAGCAGGGGTTATGGCTAGAAGAAGAACTCGTGCTATGGCGATGAGGTTCTTGAGTACTAGGAAAGAAGTTGAATGAGAATTGCTGCGGCATGGCCGGGAACAGGGCTGCAATCAGGTTCAGTGCAGGCTGTTACTAACTAGCTATGTGAACATGGGAAAGACACTTCTCTTTTCTGGGCCCAGTGCTTCATCTGTAAAATGGGAACAGGATAAATGGTCTAAATAAAACCTCATTGGCTTGAGGGACAATGGCTCTGAACTTCAAAAGACATCTAATTCCTGAGTCTTTTGGTCATGCAGGACGATTCTAAGCTAAGCACATCCCAGGCCTTGTTGTTTGTGTAATAATAATAATAACAGCATTTAAAAAATAATAGAGTGACCCTTTGTTGAGGTCCTATTTTGTGTCAGACACCTTAAAGTGTTTTCTTTTTTTTTTTGTCAATATCAATCTCAGTCTTAATGAGATGGTCCTGAGAAGCCCACTGTGCAGATCTTCACATCTGAGGCTCAGAAAGGGAAGAGGATAGGAATTCATGCCACTCTGCCCTGGGTGACAGGACCAAGAATTATGCCAGATGTCACTGGCAGCTGCCACAGCACTAATGGCACCTCTTAAGGCAGAGCACTCTGGAGAGGTTTAATGTTCACTGGCTTATTTAGTCCTTCACACTGCACCTCAAAGTGGATCCTGGGATCCCTATTTTATAGATGAGCAAACTAAGGCTCTGTGAGAAGCAATCACCAGCTCGAAGTCATAAAACCAGTAAGTGCTAAAGCTGAGATTTGGCCTCAGATCTGCCTGGTATCCAGCCTCCAGAAGCCGCCTTAGGATACTTCAGACAAAAGATTCACACAGGAGGAGCCCAGGATTAGGGGGTAGCTCCACAGTCCCTTCCCCAAAAATGTGAGATGTTCTTTGCTAACTCTTCTAAGGGATGCTCCATTTTGACAAAACACACTGCCCTCTCTTGCCCTGGGGAGCAGTCCTCATTCAGACACATCAGTGCCATTGAATACAAGGCAAATATCTGAGCTGATATCTTCTTGTGTCTGTAGCAGTGACTCTAGACTCCCTAAAAGACCAAAAAGTTCTCACAGCCGTGGCCACAGACAAACTTCTTGGTGAAGAGGGTTTTGACCAGCAGACCAGCACATCACCACAAAGTCTTGAAGTTGATTTTTCACTGTTTACTCCTGAGGTGGTGTGACATAATGAGAACTATATATTTGGCCTCTGCCTCAAGTTCTTGACACAGCGCTCCTAAAACCGTTGCTTGTCTTAATGAGGTGATTCTTGGTGAATGCCTGGATAGTTTCAGGATGGGAGCTGGTCACCAGAAAGAGCAAGCCATGATTAGAAACTTGGAAATTTCAGCCTCAACTCCCCATTATCTGGGAAGAGAAGAGAAGCTGGAGAGTTAACCACAGCAATCGTGGCTACATGATGAAGCCTCCATAAAAATCCTGAAACTGAAGGGTTTGAAGAGTTTCTGAGTTGGTGAATGCATCCATGTGCCGGGAGGGTGGTGTACCCCAATTGCATGGGGACAGAGGGTGGTGCACCCCAACTGCACGGGGACGGAGGGTGGTGCACCCCAACTGCATGGGGATGGAGGGTGGTGCACCCCAATTGCATGGGGACAGAAGCTCCTGCACTTGGGATTTTTCTGGACCTCACCCTATGTACTTCTTCATCTGTCTATTCATCTGCATCCTTTAGAAAAAAAACAGTAAAATCAAAGTCAATGTCTACCTGAGTTTTGTGAGCTGTTCTGACAAACCATTGAACTTAGATGGGGAGTGAGGTGGAAAAGGGCGTTGGAGTGGGGGTGTGAGTACCCTTGAATTTGTAGCCAAGTCAGAGGGAACTGCGAGGATACTTGTGTCGGGTGTTTGAAGTGAGGGCAGTCTTCTGGGACTGAGCTTTCAAACTGGCATGGAGTTTTTGTCAGAATTGAATTAAATTGCAGGATACTTAGCTGGTGTCCAGAGAGAGATCTGGTTGGTGTGGGGAAAAATCACCCCTACATTTGGTGTTGAAAGTGCTGTGAGTCAATATACAGGTTTTCCTCTAGAATGCAGCCTTATTTCCACATGTTGGGGTTTCCTATTGTTGTCTGTCTCTGACCATGAATGGCCCACCATCAGTGAAAAGTGTCGACCCATCAAAGCAAGACCACATCTTCTCAGACACCCAAAGTCTTGAGGTAGGAAGGCTGAGAGAGAGAGTGAAAATTCACAGAGTAGCAACTTTGTCCAAATCAGCTCAGAACTGTCTGACCACAGCCCTGCAAGGTAGGTACTATACTACTGTTTCCATTTTACAGGTGAGGAAACTAAGCTCAGAAAGGTATAAGTGGCTTGCCCAAGATCAGTGTTAAGTGATAGAGGCAAAATTTTAAATTCAGGTCTTTGGCCGTCTGACACCAACACCTGGACCCTCTGGCCTACTACGTTCCGTTTCCTCCTATAGTAGAAAGATGTGAGCCAGGTGTGGTGTCTCACGGCTGTAATCCCACCACTTTGGGAGGCCAAGGCGAGCAGATGGCTTGAGCTCAGGAGTTTGAGACCAGCAGCAAAGTGAGACCCCATCTCTACAAAAAAAAATGCTAAAATTAACTAGGCATGGTGGTGTGTGCCTGTGGTCCCAGCTACTTGGGAAGCTGAGGTGGGATGATCGCTTGAATCTGGGAGGCAGAGGTTGTAGGGAGGCAGAGGTTGTAGTGAGCTGAGATTGTGCCACTGAACTCCCAGCTGGGTGACAGAGTGAGACCCAGTCTCAAAAAAAAAAAAAAAAAAGGAAAAGGAAAAGAAAAGAAGAAAAAAGAAAAATACAGAGTTGGTTCCCCACCGCCCTTCTCACTTCTATCCTCATCTTTCCCATTGATCCAAGATTCTATAACGGTTTAAGAAATGTTATCATTCCAGCCATTGGGGCTGGAAAAAGTCTCTATGGAGATTGTTTTTTCTCCTCTCATTATTTTGCTTAAGTCAAAGGGAAGTCTTGTGAGCCTCTGTGGATTGCAAAGACCCCAGTCATATTCATCACGTTCTTACTGCACACAGAGTCTTTGCACATGCTGCTCCTTCTGCCTGAAATGCTTTTCCTCACCTCTTTTCCCTTTACTCTTGTTCATCCTTTAGATGTTAGATCAACTGTGACTTTCTCAAAAAAGCTGTCCAAACCCCTCTGTAGGTCCCTTGATTCCAATGAACTCTCACAACATTGCACTACTTTCCTCCCTTGCCCATGGCTCAGTTTGCAAGTATTAATAATTGGTGAGTTGTTGGATTAATGTCAGCCTCTCCCACTAGACCATAAGCTCTAAGAGGGCAGGGACCATGTCTACTTGGATCATGATTGAGCCCCCCGTTCCATGCACAGGGCTTAGAAAACTGTAGATGGTCCATCAGTGTTTGTTGAGTGAATAAATGAATGCATTAAAGTGCAGGATGTGAAAACTTTTGGGTCTGGAGACAACAGAATTTCTAAACTTGTGTCTTAAAGAGGCATAGCTTTGTCTTCATAACTTGTTAGAAATGCAGAATCCCAAACCCTCTAAATAAGAATCTGCAATTTGCCATGGTCTGGTCCCCAGATGATTCCTATGTGCATTAATTATAAGCACTGCAGAGGAGAAAAAGGTGAATTGGGAAGATGAAGTAGCCTGTGATAATTAATTAATTGATCATGTAATTGGTTAATTATAAAAGTTTGTAAAATTATTCTGAGTATCTTCTATGAATCTGGTACTGTGTGAGGCCCTGGGACTCTGGCATGGACATGGGAGATATGGTACTAGCCCCAAGATAGTACCTGATATGGTTTGGCTGTGTCCCCACTGAAATCTCAACTTGAATTATGTCTTCCAGAATTCCCATGTGTGGTGGGAGGAACCCAGGAGGAGGTAATTGAATCATGGCAGCCAGTCTTTCCCATCCTATTCTCGTGATAGTGAATAAGTCTCACAAGATCTGATGGGCTTATCAGGGGTTTCTGATTTTGCTTAGTCCTCATTTTCTCTTGCCACCAGCATGTAAGAAGTGCATTTTGCCTCCCGTCATGATTCTGAGGCCTCCCCAGCCATGTGAAACTGTAAGTCCAATTAAACCTCTTTTTCTTCCCAGTCTTGGGTATGTCTTTATCAGTAGCATATAAACAGACTGATACAGTGCCCCATACTTGCATGGATGGGCAAAGCGCCCAGAGCTAGCAGAATAGAGGGAGGGGGCACTCACTGCCCAGGAAGCAGGGAAGGCTTTCTGCAAGTGACTGGCAGTGGAGGACACAGGGAACCGTCTCATAGACAACGGAACTTCCTGTCCCATGTTACAGGCTTGAAGCTGGGGGATGGAGTCAGCAGGTTGTTATGATAATCCAGAGTTAAAATGTAAACAGGTCACCATTCTCTCTCCCCGAGCTCTTCCCTGAATTCTCATGCCATCCTGAAAAACCTGCCTAAAACTCACTGTGAATCAGAAAATGGCCAGATTCTGTAGGCTTCTTTCAAACTCTTTTGATCTTTTTTCATTTACATTCTGCCTCTAAATGTCAATCTTCTACCTTCTTGTCTCTCTCTGGGTTTTCTCTCCTTTCCACTGTTTGCCTTCCTAGTGTCCCTTTGACATCTCCATTACATGGACTATTATGCAGTTATTAAAATGATGTTTACAAAGACTTTGTAATAAACATGGAACATGCTTAGGTTTAATAGGAAGCTGGTGCAAAGCTGTGTGGACATACGATTACAGTCTTATAAACATAAATCTGTATAGTTAACAAAATTTTAAAAAGCAAATCCAGAATGAGTCAAACAATATTTAAGTTTGCCTGGGGTTAAAAAAATATATTTATTTAAGATGTCTCTATTTTCTATGTTTTTTTATGACTAGGGATTTTTTTTTTTACATGGGAAAATAAATACCACAAATTTAAAACTTGCTATTTATTCACTGTGTCATTTTGGGCATTTTTTATAAACTTCCCTGAGCCTCAGTTTTCTCATCTCTAAAAGGGAGGTGATAGTTGTGCTTCCCACAGAGGATGTTTTGCAATTGTGCTCATCAAGTGTGTGGCACAGAGTCTGGCATGCAAGTGAAACTTAACCCCATAGCAGTTATTAGCATGTGAGGCATCAGTGCCCAGCTGACCTGATTGGTATAGATTGAATCAAAGAACAAGTTTGATGTGGTAGGGATGGGGGTGGAGTGCAGGGAACTACCCGTTTGGAACTCCTGGCTTTGTGACTATGTTTGCCTCAAATTGGCTGTGTGACCTTGGCAATTCTTCCTATCTCTGGGCTTTTGTCTCTCCAAATGTAGAAAAGAAATGGAGCCTTAATGATCAACATAACTTCCTGTTACATGTCTAAAGGATAGTACCTCAATTCCCTTGGAAATTACACTATGAATGTTTTAACATTCCTAAATATTCTACTGGACAAATACTGCAACCTCTTTCTAATGTCTCTTAACTCCCTGAGGTTTACTAACCTATGAAGTTTTCATCTTTCCTTCTTAAAAACAACAAGGTCCCTCCTCCTTTGCTGACCACAGAACAATTCTTTGTCGTGTCAATTGTTTACAAAAATGTCATTTTATAGCCGGTTGGGGTGGCTTACACCAGTAATCAGCACTTTTTGGAAGCTGAGGCAGGTGGATTGCTTGAGCCCAAGAGTTTGAGACCAGCCTGGGCAACGTGGCAAAACCCCATCTCCACTAAAAATACAAAAATTAGCCAAGCATGGTGGTGTGCGTCTGTGGTCCCAGCCTTTCTGGAGACTAAAGTGGGAGGCTGCAGTGAGCTGAGATCACACCACTGCACTCCAGCCTTAATGACAGAGCATTACCCTGTCTAAAAAAAAAAAAAAAAAAGTCATTTTTTTTAAATGTTAAGAATTAGACTGTGGTAGCTGTCAGAAATCACACTTCTTGCTCTTTGCACTTTAGTTCTTATAATGGACAAATCTTGTTTCAAATGCTGCCTCCTTGGTATTCCTCTGCGTACAATGGAAATGGGGGTTGGATGAGATGCTCTCTAAAGATGGTCTGAGCTCTAAAAGTTTTCTTCCTGGACAGCAGCAGTTTCCCTGGATGGAGGACCTTTTTCCTGAGCACGTGGTTCTGTCTCAGAAGCATCCCCTCTCCCCAGTCCCCCAGTAAAGCTTCCAGGCTCAGATGAGTAGGGCCAGCTGGCTTTGCTCTACATAGAGGCTCTAAGTAATTTTAGTGGCTTAAAAGCAGAAGAGTAGTTCTCCAGTTCCTGTAAGAGGCAGAATTAACAGGGAATAACTTAAAGGGAACAGCATGAAAGAGGCCAATGGAAAGATAAAAATAAAATGAAGAATGGGAGCAACCAACTTTCAGGGTCTCTCAGAAAAAATCTTGGGTCAGGATCCCACCTGTCTCCTGCAAGCTTCCTTCTTCCTGTTCACAATGCCTTCTTGCCTTCATAGTATAAAGAAAAATGCTTTACCATGATTTAGGTACTATGCTAAGCTCTTGACCTTACATACATCATTTTACCCTCAGCTAGAATATTGGCTTCATGAGGGCAGGGGGATTTTGTCTGGTTTGTTCACTGTTGTATCCCATTTTCTAGAACAATACCAGGACCCCTGTATGTGCTCACTGAGTATTTGATGAAAGGACGAATGATGACTTGCTGAGGTCACTATGATGACTAACCCCATGTTACAGATGAATACATTAGAGTTTCTAGAGGTTAAGTTACTTGTTCAAGATCAAGTAGCTAGTAGGAGCAAAGCCAGGATTCAAGTCTATCTGATCTTAAAGCCTGCTTTATTTTAGACTATGTGCTCTCAGGAAATGCCCATCTGTTTTAGTCCATTCTCGTACTGTTATAAAGAAATACCCGAGACTGGGTAATATATAAAGAAAAGAGGTTGAACTGGCTCACAGTTCTACAGGCTATATAGGAAGTAGGGCCACTTCTGCTTCTGGGGAGGCCTCAGGGTGCTTTTACTCATGGTGGAAGGCAAAGTAGCAGCATACATCTGACATGGCAGGAGCAGGACCACGAGAGAGATGGGGGAGATACCACACACTTTTAAACAACCAGATCTCACAAGAATTCACTATCACGATGACAGTATCAAGGGGAATGTTCTTAAACCACGAGAAACAGACCCCATGATCCAGTCACCTTCCACCAGACCTGCATGAGTCTGTTCTCACACTGCTATAAAGAACTACTCAAGACTGGGTAATTTATAAACAAAAGAGGATTAAGTAACTCACCGTTCTACATGGCTGAGAGGCCTCAGGAAACTTACAATCATATCAGAAGGGGAAGCACTCACCTTCTTCACAAGGTGGCAGAAAAGACAGAGTGAGAAAAGAAGGAGGAACTTGCCAAACACTTATCAGATCTTGTGAGAACTCACTCACCATCATGAGAACAGCATGGGGGAGACTACCCCCATTATCCAATCACCTTCCACTGGGTCCCTCCCTTGACACGTGGGGATTAAAATTCAAGATGAGATTTAGGTGTGGACACAGCCAAATCATACCAGGCCCCACCTCCAGCATCAGATATTACAACTGAACATGAGATCTGGGTGGCAACAGAAATCCAAACCATATCACCATCTCTCTATTTCTCTATTTAGATCGCCTTCCTCTCTCATAGGAGTTCCTCTGCCCTAGAACCTCTTTCTTCCAGAAGTCTTTCCTGACTACTTCTTTTGAAGGTGGGACTCCTCTTGGAGTCCTATTCATTACTACAATCCTCATATTCATTACTACATCAAAAGCTATCACCTTCAGGAAACGCATTTGTTATCCACCCTAAGCTAGCCTGAATACTTTATACCTTGAATTCTTATTGTTCATAAATATGTGTACCCATAACAAATTACAAGCTTTTCAAGGAGGGTCTGATGTTTGGTTATGATTAATTTTATATATCACTACAATGCCTGATTCTTAGTGAGTTTTCAATCATTTCTTTTCAATAATGGTTTATTTAACCCTTGGAATCATAGATTCAGGGGGCAATTTAGGTGAGCCTATCAAAATTTCAAGTATTTTTATACTTTAACGTATAATTCCATTTGAAGATACTTAAAAATACTCAAACCTGGTCACAAAAATTCATGCACAAGTCTGTGTATTGTTGCACGGTTTGTAATAGTAAAAATATGCGATAATGTAAAAGTCCATTATCGGCTGCTGGTGAGATGAATCATGATACGTCTGTGCTATGGAATATTAACGAGCTGTGAAAAAGAATACTGTAGATCTATATGAATTGACATGGAGACATCTTTAAAACTTTGTATTAGTAGAAAAAGCAAGTTTCACAAAAAGCATTCAGTGTGATCCCAATTGTGTTAAAATTTACCTATGTCAATTCATGTCCACAGTTCTGGGGGCTAGCATATGAAACTGCTGAGAAATATGTACTTTGGTGTGGGCTGGAAGTTTGGAGAGTGAAGGAGATTTCTGCCTTTTTATGCTGAAAATGCTTCTTAACAAATGGTGACTTAAAACAATAGGCTCACGGGACATGAAGATTGGAAGGGACCTAATGGGGCAGAGACGGTGCAGAAACTGCCACAGGCAGTGTTAGGTTCTCTGCATGTATTTTTCACCTGCACCTCATAACAAACCCTAAGAGGTAAGGCTGAACAATGCCGCTTTACAAATAAGGACATTAAGGTTCAGACTCAGACAAAGCCCGCCTAAATCTCAAGCTTGTCCCCTTCTTTCCAAGAGTGTAACAGTAAAATTCTAACCAAAATTTTATTTTGTGGATAGGACTTTGAGACCTGTTCAGGCTCAGCCAGAAGTCTGGAAGCTCTTCCTGTGCTGTTTCTTCTAATCCCTTCTGACATCTGGAGGTTACCACCACAGCCAGCCAATTGGTTCACTGAAGGACAGAGCTTTGCATTCTGTTTCTTTGCACCCGAGTCTGGGTTGATCATGGTACCACAGGCTCCTTAACTCTACAATGAGATAGTCAGTCACTCCTGGAGGGGCCAGGTCAGTTACTACACAGCTTCTCTTAATGCGCTTGTCTTTAGAGTTGTCCTGGAAAAACAAGACTTCTGCCTTAGGCAGAGTGCTTCCATTTGAGGTTATGAGAAAAGGTGAGTGAGGAGTAGACAGCTACGCAAGACTGTTCTGTGATATGACTCAGTGTTCTTTGATGAGGCTTGCAAAGACATACACCAAATTTCCACCAGCTTTTAATGCTGGAGATGGAGATTTCTTTAGGGCCTCAGATGAGTGGTTGGTCTGCATTAGGGGTGGGGAAATCTCAAAAAGAGCTGAAGGGTGTAAATCAAAACTTAGAATCCTTAAATCTCAGAGTTGGAAGAAAGCTCAGCAGAGGAGATTTAATCCAACTTCTGGTCCATGAGAGGGGTCTCTCTGGAGTGTCCACACAGAGCAGGCCTTACTCCAGTGCCAGATAACTCACCGGTTCAGTGGTGAGCAGGTCTCACTAAGAAAAGGCATCTGCTGATGGTTCCTAGATCTGCCTCCCTGCTGAAACCATCTCCCATGTGCTGTGGAGCAGGGCTCTAAGGTGAAGGCACTGGAGGCTTCTCCTCTTGTTACTGCAAAGGGGTCCCAATCCAGAACCCAAGAGAGGGTTCTTGGATCTTGCACAAGAAAGAATTTAAGGTGAATCCATAGAGAAAAGTGAAAGCAAGTTTAATAAGTAAGTAAAGAAATTTAAAAATGGCTACTCCAGGCCGTGTGCAATGGCTCACTCCTGTAATTCCAGCACTTTGGGAGGCCGAAGCAGGTGGATCTGGAGTTCGAAACCAGCCTGGCTAACATGGTGAAATCCCATCTCTACTAAAAATATAAAAAATAAAAATAAAATAAATTAGCCTAGTGTGGTGGCACACTCCTGTAATCCTAGCTACTCGGGAGGCTGAGGCAGGAGAATCGCTTGAACCCAGGAGGCAGAGGTTCTAGTGAGTAGATATTGTGCCACTGAACTCCAGCCTGGGTGACAGAGCAAGACTGTCTCAAACCAAGCAAACAAACAAAAAAACCGGCCACTCCACTGGCATAGTGGTGGCATCGGCTGCTCAGCTGCTTATACTTATTGTTACTTCTTTATTATATGCTAAACAATGGGTAGATTATTGATGAGTTTTCCAAGAAAAGGGTTGGCAATTCCTGTAATTGAGGGTTTGTCCCCTTTTTAGACCGTATAGGGTAACTTTCTGACATTGCCATGACGTTTGTAAACAGTCATGGTGCTGGTAGGAGTGCCTTTTAGCATGCTATTTCATTATAATTAGCATATTATGAGCAGGGAGGACCACCAGAGGTCACTTTTTTGGCCATCTTGGTTTTGGTGGGATTTGGCTGGCTTCCTTACCACAACCTGTTTTATACGCAAGGTCTTTATGACCTGGATCTTATGCTGAGCTCCTGTCTCATCCTGTGACTAAGAATGCCTTAACCTCCTGGGAATGCAGCCCAGTAGGTCTCAGCCTTATTTTACTCAGCCTCTAGTCGCTCTGGTTCAAATGTTCTAACACTCTGACTAGTGTATGACTTCCAAACAAGTCACTCTTGCCACTTAGGAGAGCTGAGCTAAGAGAATCTTTAAGAATCAAATCCCTCATTTTACAGATGGGAAAAATGAGGTCCAGAGAGCCAATATTTTATTAACATTCAAGTCTTTTGGCCCTCAGTTCAATGCTTAAAATACACCCATACTTGCTTTCTTAATATAAAAAAAATCATTTCCTCTCTCCCAGTTAACAAAATATCAGACATTTTAGTACACTCTGCTCAGAGCTACAGCTCCTGCTTCATCATCATCACCATGACCACTACCATCATCATATTAACAATTATTCAGTGTCTCCTGCGTGCTAGGCATTCTATGAAGTATTTTACATTGAATGATACCTCTTGAGAACGTTAGGAGGAGGAGTGAGGAGTCTCCTAGTCAGAGAAGGAATGCCCACCTATCATGACCATCATCTTTCAAGTAGCTTTGTAATGGGGCAGAACATGAGCTTCTTCCTGCTAGATTTCATCATCTGGGGCTTGTAGTGTCAGAACAACAGACAAGTCAGGCTGCTTTTCCAGTGCCTATAAGGACATGCAGATGTATGTGTGTGCACACATACTCACACGTACTGATACAGGCTCTCTGCTACACAGATACAATAAAGGAAGCTCGGGACTGGCTCTGGGAGCCACTCTCTTATTAGGCATTACCTGTAGTTCCTGAGTACTTCTTCCTGTTTCTCAGACAAATCTAAATAGGAATTCTGCTGCTCCTATTTGTCCATATATAGGAGGTGGGAGATGAACATGTTGTAGGCCATGATTAAAAATTTAAAAATTATTAAGCAAGACCAAGCTTCCCGATGTCCAGCTTAGACCACATGTACCTCACCTTCCCTGAACCATCCCCGTCCTTTCCCCTATATGCAAGGAGATACACAACATGCAACACATATACACACATGTACACAGTGATGCTCATACATTCAAAAAACATCCGGTTTTCCTTCACTGCCTACAGGGTAAAGCTGGAACACTGTAGCCTGAGCATATGACCCTTTATGATTTAAATCCCATCCCTTCTCCCAAAACTTTCTTCCTCCATTCCTTGTCATGCTCCATCCAAACTGGTCTACTGTGCATGCCACCCCATCGTGGCCTCCCAGGAAGCTCTTTCCCAGGTGGTACCCCTGTTTATAATGCTGTTCCCTGTATGATCAACAAGACCAAGTTAAAATACTACAGTGTCCAAGAAACCATCAATGATGTCTCCAAGCTTCTGGCTATAAATGACCACTCTCTCATCAGAGCTCTTAAAACCATTTTCAAAACTGCTTCAAAAACATATTGATCTCAAGAATTTATGCAGATCCCTTAATTGTTGCCACCCTCCTGCCACTGCAAGTTAGAGCTTTCTTTTTGGTACATAGATCTCTTTAGTGCCGTGTCTTCTATAGCCTTGCCAACTTCATCTGCCCTTGCAGAAACTTCTCTGCTGTCTCCTCCTTCTTTTTGGTCCCTTCCTTCATGTTGTCGAGTTCTATTTCAACCTCTTTCCCTTGATAAAACACATATATGTAATTCTGGCATTGCTATTATTTTTCAGTGGCGTTACGAGAGATGTTTGACCAATGCTCATAATAACAATCCTAGCCATGCTGATAATAATTTAAATATGACATTTAGTTACTGAGCTCCAGGCATTATCTTACGGACTTTATATACTCTGCTTCATTTAAGTCTTTTCCAGAATTGTGAGCAGGCAACTCTTTTAAAACTCCTGTTCTACAGATGAGAAAACTGATTCTTGAATAAGTTCACTCAAGGTCACCCACAGAGTGACCCAGTTGAGATTTGAACTCATGTGTAGCTGACTCCAAAACCCAAGTTCTTAATCACTTTATCAGAAAATAACCAAGAGGCATTTAATTAGTTGCATGCAGTTAAATATATGTGAGGGAGAGGGCCATCAGGAGATTATTTAGAAATAAAAACAAAATAGAATGCATAAAAACAAAGATAAAAGCAAGAACAGTTGAACAGAGTCTGAGAACAATTAATCGTGGTTTACAAGCTTTAGGAAAACTAATTAGCTGGAATATAGCAAAGAGGTCAGCCGGGACAACCTATCCTTGAGAAGACTGAGAGGAGTACCAAAGAAACCCATTTTCATTGTGGATTGCAGAAAATTTTGAGCATTTCACTGAGGAATGTATGTGGCAGGGTATCTCTGTCTCCTTCATCTATACTTCTGCTTTTATTGGGGTGGTCTCCACCACCTCCCTCATCAGAACCTCTCCCTAGGGTGCATGGCTTCTTATCTCCCAAAAGACTGGTTTCTACTGTTAAAGGAGATCATGCATGTGGAGTCCTTAGCAGGTGTGACAGTCACATGGCCATCCTAAAATAAATGTAGAGCTATCATAAGCCTTACAATCACGAGGTATCTTGTTTTCATATATTTATCGTTACCAACAGGAAGTGGTGGGTTTTGCTTTCCTGGCTTTTGCTGGTGTTCATATTCCTTCTTTAACCAGCTCTGGTAACTCCCTTATGTAACAACACAATCATGAGTATTCATACAATTCCCTGCTTCAGATTGATCGGCTCCATCTATGAGAATTGTCTTGGCCATAGTGAATGGATTACAGTTACAATAGAAGTATGTACCAGGTGGTCCTCCTTTGGACACTTGCATACTCCCAAGGAATGGTGGCCGGACTCTATTAGGCTCTAAACTCTCATGTGCCTGAGTGACAGCTCCCTCTATAAACACAAGCATCTTGGGGTTGGAGATGGGGGAATCTTTTCTGATGCATCTTTCGTTCCCATGTAATGCCTACCCCAGGATTCTGTTCACAGAAGTATTCTTGGAATATGTGAGTAAGAGATTGAAAACTCCATTGTACTACCCTGTTGCTACATAAAACTGGCTGTCAATGCCGACAGCTCCCTGAGGTGTTTTTCTTCTCCTTGGGACATCACACCGATTTAGCTTTGGCTACTGTTCTTTCCGCATACCCTGTCATGTGTGTGCAACAACCCACGGTATCTCTTCCTTGCTTTCAACTTGCTAGAGACCAGTCTTTCTCATGACACTCCACAGCCCGACTCAGCTTCCCTCCCTGTTGCTATCCCTGGTCTCCCAGCTGCCTCTCTCTTCCAAGTTATATGAAAACAGTGACCATTTACTGAATACCTCCTACCTGGCAGATGCCGTAGTGAAAACCCTTTCTGGATCCTCATAACAGCCCCCAAGGTAGGTCTACCAGCATCTATTTTACAGATGAGAAAATTGAGGCACAGAGAAGGGACTTTGGAAGCCTAAGAGAAACAGCTGAAATGCAGATCAGCTGTGACTGACACCAAAGCCCAGCAGTTCTACCATTACAGTACAATATATCTTTACATAGAAACACCGATTACATTTTTCAGATATTCTAACAAAATTGCACATACAGATTTGAAGACTAATTGCACATATAGATTTGAACACCCTGAGCTGTTTTCTCAGATGTCTTAACAGCTCTTCCTCCTCTAACCGTGTATATATTTCCAGTTTCTGCAGCAGATATTCAAGCCTACCACATGCAAGGGAGATTGCTGGGCACTGCTTTGGAGCAAAGTGTAATATGAGACAAATCATCTACTCCACGAGTTTACAAAAGAACAGAGAAATGAGGGGGAAGAAAGAAAGAAAAGAAAATTATATTAAAAGAGTTGACTCTTAGAAAATGTTAGAGAGACAAAGACTTGTGGAGGTACAAAGGAATTTGTCGGGTACAGGGTTAAAAAAAAAGGATGTTTATTTAGCTGACCTGTAAGTTTAATACTGTATTAAGTGCATTCATAGCAACAGTGGTCATTTTTAACCATCTATTATGTACTATGTGCTTTTTATACATTGTTCATCCCTTCCCAAGAAGTGAACAAAATAGGAATTCTGATCTCTATTTTACCAAGGAAGACACTGAAACAAAGAGAGGTGAAAAAATCTCCTAATGTTACACAGCCATTAAACAGCAGAAGCAAAATAAGAACCCAGGCCTATCTCGCCTGCTTTTCTGACATTCCTCACATAGGCCTCTTGGCCTTCCAGTGGGATCCACCATATTATCCCCATTTACAGGTAAAAGAGGAAGTGGCAGAATCTCAGCATTGGAAAGGACCTGAGACCTAGAAAGCTTGTTTGGGGGAAACAAGGAAGGCTGTGTGCAGATGTGCTGGACCCGGGAGGACTAACAGGATTTATTACACAGACACTGTAAAAGCATTCTTGAGAGAAAGGTCTTCATGAGCGGAGGCGGAAGGGTGGCAGACACAGGACGAAAAGCAGAAGCCCCTGCCCAGTATGGCAGCACTCTTAAGCTGCTGGAAGCTGACATGCCTGGAATCGTAAGTCAGGCCTAGCTGCAATGCTTTCCTTTGGTAGAGACTCTTTGCTTTGAATCAGGGTGTTGACGCTGTGGAGTCAATTCTGCAGGAAGTGAACCCTGAGGAGAGGCACTGAGACTTTTTTCAGGAAATCCTAGAAAAGCCAGTTCACCTGCTCCAACCACTAGGCACACTTGCTCCCACACATTGACTCTGTGCCGAGTCTTGAAGTATTTTGCACGTTATCTCTCCCAAACCCAGAGAAATAAAGTCCATGGTGCCTTTGGGAGACAAAATAGCACTTGTTCCCCACTATCTCATCTGAACAACGCTTTGCTGACTAATTGAATTACTCTGGCCCACAAACTGATAGACAGCTGCTAAAAATGGTTATTGCATTATTAATTCGCTCCAGCAATTTCACATTAAACCTATACTGTTAATAATTTTTCCTCTTCTATTTCTTCCCTCTTAATTAGACTATTTAAAACTTTGAAGGAATAGTCTTCCCATGCTACATGGAGGCATCGGGCAAATTACATTTTTGATTGAATACTTCTCTGATAGGCCAGCAAATGAGACTGTTGAGTTGTTAATTATTGTCAGAGTTCCACACGACGCCTGCTAATGAGGCAGTCAATCTGGGCTGTCAGTCCCCTGATATTAATGGAAGCTGATGGGATGTACTGGGAAGGAAGCTTGCTGGAGGTCCAGGGTGTCCAGTTCCCTGGCTGTAAATGCAAAGCCAGTGACTTCCCATTGCTGAAGGTAATGGGAAACTGTGATGACTGGGGAAGGAGATGGGCAGTGGAACAGAGGTGAGGACAGCACCAGGTGGGCACCATTGAGATGGTCCACTTGATTGTTGTTCAGTAAATACTGCTGGTATTTTTTATCGCTGCTGGTAAGGCTGTGTGTCTTTAGTTTCTTGGAAGCTGATGGATATAAGGAGGTGCCTATTAAGCTGTCAGAAGAAGGCATACTTCTTAAGACTCCTGACCTGGATTCTGAATGACACAGCCCCAGGCTCCAGCAGATGTTTTAGAATTTTGTCCTGACTTAACCAGGGTTATGCTGGTGTGGATGATTGAGAGAGGTGTCAGGTCTCATTCAGCAAGACTGGGAGTGACAAAGGGGATGGCCTCCAAGACTGGGTCCCCGAGAACTCTATATACTTTTTAAGCAGGGTTATGCTGTAACTCTATATACTTCTCAGCAGGGTTATGCTGGTGTGCATTGAGAGCGGTGTCAGGTTTCATTCAGTAAGACTCGGGGTGACAAAGAGGGGATGGCATCAAAGACTGGGCACTTGATAACTCTATATTTAGTCTGGGACAAAGCAAAAGCTCCGTAGAAGGGCAAGGAAGGGAGAAAAATGGGATTTGACTCAATAAATATTTACTGAGTACTTTGTATGCATGATAAAGACGTAAGTTCTCTGTGCAAACTCCGAAGGCAGACGTTTTTTGGGAATCATCCTTGACCTTTACGGCTTCTACTTCACAGCTACCCACTTCCCCCACCCCTCCATTAGACCGCTTCCTGAGGCTCGCGGATTCTCCTTCACCAACCCTTTGGAAACTCATTATTTTCTCCATCTCAATTTTTCCTCCTCCAGTCCCAGTCCTTCCCATCAACCTCCAGGTTACTGGCCCCAATCTAATTATTACTGAATGTACATCCTCCCACCCTCTGTCAAAGTGACCTCTTCGACCTCACCTCCTGCTACTCGCCCCAGCTCACTCAGTTCTTCAACACGCTAGGTAAACTCCCCTGCTCTCCTCTGAGCTTTTGTTTCACCATCTCTAGAACAGGGCATCAACCTGCTGTGACGTACCTGACAGGTTCTGATCAACACACACTGGCTTCCTTCTCCTTGAGCCTTTATCGCTAAGCCTCATCATTCCAAATCACCTTTATGTTTTCCTGCCATTAAGCCTATTTATTTTATTATGGTGGAGACATGGGTTGTGGGTGGGGACAGGGAGGTTGGTAAGGCAAGGCTAGAACATCCCTGTCACAGGTGAGAGTCACTGCCCTAGAGGGAGATGTCCCTCCCATGGCATGGGAGAAGACACAAAGGCAGACTCCTAACCAGGGAGGGGCAGCAGACAACAAATTATTGAATTCATATGAGTTTTAAGGCATATTCTTAGGTTTTACTTTGCAACGTTGTGGGGGAATATAGTTAACTACATCGAACAAAAGATTTCAACTTCTGAAGATATAATCTTACCACTTTGCTAATAACTGCACATCGATGCCACAAGTGATTGTTGACAGATTGCAAGGTGCTGTACACTGTCATAGGTGCTGAGATACCCTAAGTGTCAAGGCAGGCAAAATCTCTGCCCACCAAGAGCATATATTCTAATTTGGAAAGCAAAAGGCCAACAAGCAAGTAAATAAGTAAATGTCGGATAATAATAAGGGATACAAATTTCACCTATCTGTGGGATTAGGAGGCATGGGAGTGATGGTAGTGTGGGGTTGAGCAATTTCAGGAAAATATTAAGAGGTAGATTTGAGCTGAGATCTTAATGAAGAGAAATCCAGGAAAATGAGGGTAGGGGGAGAGAGAGTGAGCATCCAGGCAGTGGCAACAGCAATCACGAAGGGCTGGAGAAGAATATGAGCTTGGAAGGTTGCAGAAACAATGCTGGTTTGGCTGAACTGTGAGGATGAGGGGTGGTAGAAAAAAGAGGTAGCAGAGTGTGAGTTTAAAGAGACAGGGCCTTAGAGACCATGGTAACACACTTGAATGTGATACTAAGGCCAATGAGAAGCTGCTGTGAGTTTAAAGCAGGGGAATGACATGATTGGATTCAGATACTTTCTGAAGATTACCACTGAGCACCTCTTTCTTATAGGTAAAGCCCAGTGCCAGGTGGTGGATGTACAATGATGAGGTAGATACAGTCACCACCTTCTTAGAGTTCCATCTAACACCGGAGACAGACACACAGCCAGGTATCTGATGTAACACAAGGACAAACAGCCTGGTAGTTTGTTCCTAATGGCTGCTCTTTCCTCCAATAGTAATAGATATTTTCATTGGGTTTTTGGCTTCCCAGGCTACATTTCACATTTCCCAAACTTTCCTGAAGCTGGGTTTGGCTGTGAGATTACACTGTGGCTAACAGGATAATATGTGGAAGTAAGTGATAGCAGCTCCAGGTTTTCTCCTTCAGAGGCAGCTGGTTCCTCATTCTGCTGCTCTTCCTCCTGCCTCCATCCTACTGCTCCAAATGTGGATGTGAGAGTCACTGCACATGCATGTGCCTTGGAGCACGCCATGAGAGCTAGACTTCAGGGATGCAGGAACAGAAAGCTGCAGGGGCTGGACCTTCAGTTCTGCATGGACACAGTAAAGAGCTGCAATTCCAGGTTGGGCATGATGGCTCACACCTGTAATCCCAGCACTTTGAGAGGCCATGGCCGGTGGATCACTTGAGGTAAGGAATTCAAGACCAGCCTGGCCAACATGGCAAAACTTTGTCTCTACTAAAAGTCCAAAAATTAGCCAGGCATGGTGGCGCATGCCTGTAATCCCAGCTACTCTGGAGGCTGAGGCAGGAGAATCATTTGAAACTGGGAGGTGGTGTTTGCAGTGAGCCAAGATTGAGCCACTGCACTCCAGCCTGGGTGACAGAGCGAGACTCTGTCTCAAAAAAAAAAAAAAAAGAGCTATAATTCCAGTCCTAGATTGTTACTTCTGTACTTTTACCCAAAAGACAAATCTCTATCTCATATAGAAGCAGGCTCTATTTTGGGTCTATGTTATTGCAGACTAATTTAATCTTAAGAGTTAACTGTGCTAATAAAGTGTTAGAGGAGGGATTTTTCTATGGACATTCAAAAAGAAAAGAACTCACTCTAGCTTCCTTAAAACAAATCAAGCGCCCCTCCTGGATTCTTCTCATTATCTGGTCTCTGTACCTCCCAGCTCAGTGCTGAAAAATTGATTGACACTGGCTTTCTCTGAGAACTCTGGATGGCGATGCTTTTGTTTTCTTGTCTTCCCTCTTGTCTACTTCACACAGACAGAAGGGGAGCCGGAGCGAAGGTGAGTATGAGGCAGTCCCTTCCCACAGAGAAGTCTGGAGATTCTGCCTCATATTTATGAGAAAGGCAAGCCAAGACAAGTTTGGATTGGAAACAAGAGCACTTAAGCAATTAAACCACAGCATTCATTTCACAAAAGGGGGAAAAGATGGAGAGGAAAACAGAATCTAACAAAATGGAGATGGCAACCTCTTTGAAGCTATTACTTATTGGCAAGGATTGTTCCCGAATTTTATTAAGAAAAAAAAAGGCAATGAAAATTCAGCATTTACTAAAATGCTACCATTTAAATGGAATAGGAAGAACATACCAATTATGCTGGAACACACATGAATCTGTACAGGATGCTACACAAAGCAAAAACAAAAAACAAAAACAATACTGAGAGGACGATGTGGATGGTCTAACTGTTCTGGACTGCTCTGTCTTCTGGCTAATGTCTTCAGGCAGAGATAACAATAAAGAAATGTAATAGTGGATACATGGAGGGCACCACCAATCAGCCAATTGGAATATGGTGGGGCCCTGGAGACCTCATTTGTGCAAATGTTAGTCCTTTTTTTTTTTTTTTCCTGGATCAAGGGGAGGTCTGGGGAGTAACAAGCAGAGGGATTGGGGTGATCAGGGCACTTGGGGGCTATTTAAAAATCAATCCATATGCAATTTAGTATTTTAACAACCACACAGTGTGCTGTCGTGTATTTGCAGAATACCATCAGCTTCATTTCCACAAATGAGAAGCTATTGCTCTGAAGAGGTGCCTCAATGACTTGGATCAAAGAAGTCCCATTTGTTTTCTCAACAGCTGCAGAGGTGCCAATGTTCTGCAAATTTTCTTCCAAGCCCCTAAAGAGCCCACGAGTCCCCATCAGGAGCAATGCCAGCTGCAGCTAATGCACACAAAACACTTTGCAATTAACAGAGTCGAGTGTGTCATTAAGACAACTTTATGAGGGAGACAATACTCCCAAGTAAGCCTCAAAGTGCAATGAAACTAGGCAAGCTAGTATACATCTAAGTGATGGCCCTATAGCAAAATGGCTTTTTTGCTTAGCAAACTAACACGAGAACACAAAACCAAATATAGCATGTTCTCACTTATAAGTAGGAGCTAAATGATGAGAACACATGGACATATAGAGGGGAAAAACACACACTAAGGCCTTTCAGAGGGTGGAAGGTGGGAGGAGGGAGAGGATCTGGAAAAAATAACTAATAGGTACTAGGTTTAATACCTGGGTGATAAAAGCTGTACAACAACCTTCCATGACACAAGTTTACCTATGTAACAAACCTGTACTTGTATCCCTCAACTCAATATAAAAGTTAAAAAAAATGGCTTTTGAATTCATTTAGCTCCACAAGTTGAGGCATGGCACAGACAAATGATGGTTGTTCCATGATGTTCTGTTGATATTTATATACATCCCTGTCCATATATGGTGACTGTGGGAGAAGCAGGTTTAGTTGTCTAGAGTCTTGTTGTTGCGTGTGTACACCCCAGCTCTTTTCCCGTTCTCAATGTGCAAGCTCAGGGAATGTTCTTAAACTCTCTGAGCCTTTATTTTTCTTACCTGTAAAGAGGTTAGGGAAGCAATATTTGCCCTGCTAGGATGTTGCTTGGAGGTATGATTTATGAGTTATGCATAATTACAAAGGGTGCCGATTAATGATAATTCTCTTAGCAAATTTTCATGTCTGTGCTGGTTGAACATACACTTCTAGGTCTCACATTTTATGTGAAATAGATACCGAACTGAATTCCAACAAGTCCATCCCATGGTTCAATACATGGGGAATTCAAGGCTTAGAGAGAACAGTGACCAAGAATATGGGTTTTAGAGTTCTATATACCAGAATTTGAGTCCTATCCTTTCTGTTTAAAATAGCTGCGTGACCTTGGGCAAGTAACTTAACCTCTCTGAACCTTATTGTCTTTATCTTTAACATAAAAACAATACTGCCCACATTATAGGAAGGTTGTGAGAATTAAGTAAGGTAGGCTATGAACCTAGTATATAGAAGACGTTCAGTAAATGTGAGTTTTTAAAGAGATTTCTGTTATTCCAGTAGCATGTAGGTAACAACTGGACTTTGGCATGAGCAAGAAAAATAAAAAAAAAAAAAAAAAGACTTCCAGCCACATAGTCTAAAGCACTGGTCTTGCCATCTGGCAGAACAGGATTCATATTCCACTTCCATCCTTTTCTTGCTGTGTGACACAGGCAATTTATGTCACCTCTCTGTGTCAGTTTCCTCAACTGCAAGATAAGGAAGTGATACTGCCTGGACTTGGGGGTATGTTTATATGTTCCCTCTTGTTGTTTTGAGCATTAACTAGCTCATGTATTTGTTCAATATGATTTATGCTTACCATGTTACAGGCACCATTATCACAGTTTACCATCTCAGCCCACTAAATTTAATCTTTATATGAACCTTTGAAGTAAGTACTATTACTATTCCCATTTAACAGGTGAGAAATTGAGAAAGAGATGTTGAGTAACTTGCCCAGGTCACATGGTTAGTGAATGGCAAACCTGGAATTTGATTGCAATATATTCTGAATTTGGTTGTCAGTGCTTTTATATACAGAGCTGTGGGGCTACTAACACTACCACCAATACCACCACCACCACCACAACCAACACTATCACCATCACCACCACCACTACCCACTGAAACCACTGCTACCACTATCATCACCACCACCATCACCATCACCACAACCATCACCACCACCACCATCACCACCACCACTACCACCATCACCACCACTGCCACCACCACTATCACTAAAACCATGATACCTACCACCATTACCATCACCACTATCACTAAAACCACGATACCTACCACCACCACTACCACCATCACCACCACAACCATCACCACCACCACCACCACCACCACCACCACATCGCCATCACTACCACTACAACCATTACCAACATCACCATCACCACCATCACCACTACCACCACTGCCACCACTACAACCATCATTACCATCACCAACAACATTCCAACCATCACCATAATCAGAATTATAACTACTCCGACCACCACAATCACAACCACCACTACAACCCCAGGTACTGCCCAAACTGCATTTATTGTGTGCTGATGAGGTGCCAAGCATTTTATATGCATGGTCTCACTGTATTCCCACAGCAATCCTGTGGGTTAGGTTAAGCAATTTCCCCAAAGTTACTTGATTAGCAAGTGCTAGTACTTGCACTCGATTTAGGTCCTCTGGTCCCCAAACCCATGCTCTTGGGCACTTTATTAGATTGCTAAAAACTACAAAAAGCACCCAACATGTCACCAGGCACATAACTGACATTTTCCAGAAGACATTTCTCTCTTCCAGGAATTTTCAAGCTGTAAAGTTTGGGTTTTCTGACAGCCCTTGAGCACTTCAGTATCAATCTTTTCCCCTTGTCTAATTGGAAGGGTGAATCTGGTGGCTTCCAATAACAAATGAACCCACACACATCTTCACCTGTTCTCATTTAGAAAAACTCTGCCCAAGGCTTGGTACCTTGTTTATAACTTTGGAAAATAAAAAATGATGAGCAAAGGTAGGTGGCAGAACCCTGTCTAGCTCCTTAGGGGCTGGACAAATTATTAGATGTGAGAGCACATTGATGGAAAACATAAGACTCTAGGGCCTTGAATATAAGAGGTGTGAAAGACCCATCACTGTTTGAATTGTATGTGTTTGATTTCTAATTTGGTTTAACTTTATAAATATAGGGCTGGTAACTCATGGGAGAATCCTGGGTTCAGCCAATGCTAGGACTGCAACCTTGATTTCCCCTTTTATCCATCTTTCATACTGAGCTAGAATAATGGTTCTAGAATGGAGGTCTGGTAATACTTTTTCCTCCTTAAAATGCTTTCATGGTTTCAGAGTGCCTTCAGGACAAAGACAGGACCCCTGAACATAATCTAAGGGGCTCTTCATGGTTGACTCCTGAGCAACCACTCACCCCTTACCTTCTTTCTCCCACCTCCTTCCTTACTCCCTGCCACCACCCATCACTCTAGTCATCTAGGGCAACTTGTGTGTCCCTGAACATATTAGATAGTGCACCCCCTTGGTCTTCCTCTGATTCCCACACTTCCCTCAGATCTCATTTGGGACTTCACTTTCCTCTGGGACAGTTCATATTTGCCTATTCTCTAAACCTTTACTTACTGGCACTATCTAATATTTCTCTACCAAGGCCAGGGACTTGTGTTCTCTACTGCCTAGCCCAGAGTCTGACACATAATGAGTGGACCCTCCATAAATATCTATTGGTTGAATGAATAAATAAATGAGCATGTCCAAGGATCAAGTTCAAAAACTACATTACGTTTGGGGGAGTGGGTAGAAAGAAATGCATTTGAGGTTTAGGACAAGAAAAAAGTGCAAATGGAATTGAAATTTAAAAAAATAACAATAATTGTTCTGTGATTCCTATTTGATCTTGGTACTATACATAATTAATTTCATAAATATGTGTTAGCTTTTACTGAATTGCCAAGCAACATGGTGGACTGAGCTGCAAAGATAAATGTGACATCTTTTCTGCCTTCATAAAGCTCACTGTCTAACACGGGAGGCAGATATACTGAAACCAAGCTCACAAAATATCTGTTAGCTGTCTGAAGACATACTGTGTACCAGGCCTTTTTCATACATAATTTCTAATTTTTTCAGCAACCTGTGAGATGGGCATTGATTCCATTTTTACAGATGAGGAAACAAGCACATGGGGGTTTAAGTTGGTAACTTTCCTTTGTTCAATCATGCAGTGGAGTGAGAGAAATATGAAATGGCAATTTCTTAACACCCATAGTCTTTCTACTATACTACCTTAATTCACACCCTACTGTACTATAATATACTTGAATACTACTTTGCACATTCACAGTCATTTTTATGGATCCTACTTCATGACAGTGCCATGAAACACTGTTTGCAATGTAGAGAAGGATGCTATTACAATCCTTGATTGACAGATGGGAAAACTAAGACCCTGAAAGTCTGGATCCTGTATTAAGGCAAATCAGAAGAGAATCCTGGTTTCCTGGTGGTGGAGACTTTTCCTTGTTACTCTAAAAATACATCCTCCAAAATCACGTACCTCCAATGCCAAATACGCAACACCTTTGGTCCACAAGAAGCTCTGACATTTCCTCCCAGGGAGGATCAATGGCATTTCCCTTGAGCTGGCTGCTGGCAGTTCCACAGGCCCTCTGAGTCCTCAATAATACTCCCAATCCCCAAGCAGTACTTATATTGATTTCAGGCCTTTATCCAATTGCTCCCCTCTCAGCTAGCTGAAAAGACCCTGGAGATCATGGTCAGCTCTTTGCTCCATTTGAGGACAATGCATTGGCTCAAACCACAGCACATTATCTGGGTTTCAATATATTATCACAATATTATTTTCTTCAGACTGATAACAATTCATTGCTTTAAGTACACAGGGGCATAATTCCAAAGGAGAATTGATCATCTTTCTGAAATATCTCTTGCTATTAAAAAAAACAGAATATTCCCAGGAAGGGATTTCTTTTGCCCTCCTTGTTTCTTTGGGACCTATTTCTGTAATTTAATTCAACAAACATTTACTTTCTTTACTATGTGCCAAACACTGTGTTAAGATTTGAAAGGACAAAAATAAACATGAATAGGACACTTCCTATTAGGGTACCCACTCTGTTATAAGAATACAGATGTGTGAAACAGCAGTACTAATTCAGAAATGCCATAGAACGTAGTAGTAATCAGCTCAGGGTTTGCTGGTGGAGCAGTCATGGGTTCAAATCCCGGTTCTGCCTCAAGTTTCTTATCTGGCATAATAAAGACAGTCCTAGTGCCAACTCTGTGGCCTTATTTAAGAATAAAATAGTAGCTAGCTAGTAGTAGTAGTAGTAGCAATATTAAGATACATGGTAGCTAGCACACAGAAAATAATAAGGCCGGGTGTGGTGGCTCATGCCTGGCATCCCAGCACTTTGGGAGGCTGAGGCAGGGAGATCACCTGAGGTCGGGAGTTCAAGACCAGCCTGACCAACACGGAGAAACCCCATCTCTACTAAAAATACAAAATTAGTTGGGTATGGTGGTACATGCCTGTAATCTCAGCTAGTTGGGAGGCTGAGGCAGGAGAATCACTTGAACAGGGGAGACAGAGGTTGTGGTGAGCCAAGATCGCACCATTGCACTGCAGCCAAGGCAACAATAGTGAAACTCCATTTAAAAGAAAAATAAAAAAAGAAAAAATATTCAATAAAATAATTGCTTTTATTATAACAATAAAATTATTGTTTTATTATTTAAATAATTTTAACTTTAATAAAATATTTGCTTTTATTATTATTTAAATAATTTATTATTATCATTATTCCAACTCTTCTGACCCTCCACAGATTCGCCCTGGAGAACAGGGATTACATACTTTTCTTCTTTGTAATTCCACATCCTTCATAGCTAGCAAAGGGCTCATCACACATTTGATTCTCAGTAAGATTTAGCTGACTGTATTTTAGACAGACATAGCTATGACAGAAATGAAATCATTCATGTCATTCTTTTGTATATATTTTTCCAAATTAAGCAAATCACACACATACAGAAATCTTGGGTAGCAAAAACCTACTAGGTATAGGTCTGTTCTGAGTGCTAGAGAGAGAGATGAATACAATACCAACGTGGTCTCATAAAGCTCAGAGCTCCAAAGTGAAGGGAAGAAATAAGAAAAACAACAGGCAGTTTTCACAATGATTCAGGTAGAAAAATGGTAACATATACAGTCATTTGCTGCATAATGACGTTTCCGTCAATGATGGACAAAATACATGATGGTGGCCCCATAGCATTACAACAGAGCCGAAAAATTCCTCTGGCCTAGTGACACTGTAGCCTTCCTAATGTCCCAACGCAATGCCTTACTCATGTGTCTGTGGGGTTGTTGGTGTATGCGAACCTACTGCACTGCCAGCTGTATAAAAGTATAGCACATACAATTATGCACAGTACATAATGCTTGATTATGTTAATAAAGAACTATGCTGCTGGGTTAAGTATTTACTATACTATACTTTTGCTATTTTTATTATTTTATAGAGACAGAGGTCTCACTATATTTCCCAGGCTGGTCTCAAACTCCTGGCCTCAAGCAGTCCTCTCACTTCAGCTTCCCCAAACAGGGAATACAGTTATCAGTCAACATGCTTGGCCTTTTCATTGTTATTTTAGAGTGTAGTCCTTCTACTTATTAAAATCAGTTCACTGCAAAACAGCCTCAGACGAGTCCTTACAAGACAGCCTCAGGAGGTATTGCAGAAGAAGGCATTGTCATCATAGGAGATGACAGCTCCATGCATGCTATTGTCCCTGAAGACCTTCCAGTGGGACAAGATATGGAGGTAGAAGACAGTGATACTGATGATCCTGATTCTGTGTAGTCCTAAGCTAATGTGTGTGTTCATATCACAGCTTTTAACAAAAAAGTTTAAGAAGTGAAAAAAAATTATTTAAAAATAAAAAAGCTTATACAATGAAGATGTAAACACTTATGTATATCTATATAATGTGTGGTTTAAGCTAAGTGTTATTACAAGAGTCAAAAAGTTTAAAGAAATAAAACATGAAGCTATAGTAATCTAGGTTTAATTTATTATTGAAGAAATAAAAGTTTTAAATAAATTCAGTGTAACCTAATTGTACAGTGTTTATAAAGTCTCCAGTATTGTCCAGTAAATGTCCTGGGCCTTCACTTTCACTCACCACTAACTCACTGACTCACCCAGAACAACTTCTGGTCCCATAGGCTCTACTCATGGTAAGTGCCCTATACAGTTAGATAATTTTTTATATTTTATATTGCATTTCTACTGTCCTTGTTCTATGTTTAGATATGCTCAGAGACACAAATACTTACCAACAAGCTGTACAGGTTTGCAGACTAGGAGCAATAGGCTACTTCATATAGCCTTGAGGTGCCATAAGCTGTACCATCTATGTTTGCATAAGTACATTCTTTGATGTTTGCACAATGACAAAATCGCCAGACAATGCATTTCTCAAAACACATCTCTTTTGCTGGGTGACACACGTCTGCAGAAGACAGCCGAGGCTAGTAGCTTGAGATCCATAAGACTTGGTTAAGGCACATTGTTTAGCACAGTATTTAACCCTGCTAGCCTGCTTAGAATTTTATGGGGAATTATCTTACTCTGGGATACTTGTGACTCTGGCCCGACTTTTTTTTTTTTTAAATCTTTTATTCTGGAATAATTTTAGATTTACAGAAGAGTTGCAAAAATAGTGCAGATAATTTCTGTACACCTTTTACCCAGTTTCCATTCATCTTAACATGTTACATAACTATCCAGGAAGAATAGATGTCCTAGTTTGAAGGCTGTCAGCAGGAGAATCCCCTCTTATCCCAAGAAGGGTGAGCTACTTGTTCTTTTCAAGTCTTCAACTGATTGGATGAGACTCCCCACCCCACCACATCATGGAAGGTAATTGGCTCTATTCAAACTACAGAAAAAAAAAAAAAAACACCTTCATACAACACCTAAAATAATGATTGACCAAATAACTGAACACCTCCATGGCCCAGTAAAGTTGACATATAAAATTAACCATCATACTCTAGTGCATTGATCAAATCTAAGCAATTAATATGGAACTAATATTATGAACAAACTACAGACTTTATTTGGAGGCTGATGATTGCTTTTTCATTAAAACAGCCTTTATTCAGACCAAATGACCTCAGTGTTAGACACCAGAGTTGAGACTACTGGGTCAGTACTACCCAAACCAAGCAAGATAGTCAGCCATACAACATAAGCAGAGAGGTAGAAAGAACACTGGGCCAGGAGGCTACTTGAATTCTAATCCTGGCTTTGCTACTAAAAGGCCCTGAGCCTTAGATAAGCTAAAAAAAAAAAAAAGAAAAAAAAAGTCCCTTCAAGCTCTCAAAGTCTATAGAAATGTAAGTGGGGAAGTAAAATATGCACACACACACAATGTGGTCCTGCTTCTCTGAGGTCTCTCCTCTATCCAGTGCAGTGTGGCAAGCTGGGATAAGATTATTATCACTCAGGCCCTCAGACCTCAGTGCTGGTCAGTTCACCTAAGCCTAGGCCCTCCTCCAACCACAGGTGACCACTGTCTCAGCTCATCTTGAACCTCCACTGAACTCACCGTTCTGATATCCCAGCAAGAGCTAGCCCTCTTCTCTGATCTATTTCCCTTCTCTCTTCTCGGATGCCTGGTCTTCCAACCTCCTTTAGGGTTGGTGGCTTCTCATTCTTTCTGCTGGTTTTTATGACTTGGTCATTGGACCGGGGAGTCCTGGATGCTAGACTGAGATAGTCCTCTGTAGGATACTGTCACTGCCCTGGATCCAGCTTCAAAATGCTTATTGCATCACCATTTGTATTTTAGGAATATGTTCTTGCAATGAAAGTCCTTCCTTTTTTGCACAAGCTGAAGCACTGATTTGATGCTCATGTGCATGTGTGCACACACACACTCAACCTGGCAGGAACAGCTTGTGAGGACTTCTCTGAGCAGGTGTCCTTTCTGCATATAAGAAAGCTAGGCAGAAACAAGTGTTGTAACATTTAGGGAACATTTCTAGGTGGATTTCAGATGAGGAAGACTGAAACAATAAGAGGCCAGGTTCAGCCCAATACAAAGCAAGGACTTCAAGGAACACCAGGCATCCTTACCCCAGAGGCAGCAATGGCAGAAAAGTGTGCAGCTGATGCAAATGGGCAGGGATGACTTAAAGCCTTTATATTCGTAATGCTCCTCTTCATGGTCCCATTTCATATCCTGTTCTGGATGATTGTACACTACAGAAATGTCAGCACATTTCCACTGAGGGGGTGATGCCAGAATTAGAAGTAATTACGTGCTTAAGTTTCTTAACCATATTAAATCTGCACCTACTATGTACCAGGTCTTGTTGCTAGTAGTTATGGACTGGGGATGAAAAGATGAATAAGGCATGATTCTAAATGTCAAGGAGCTCATAGACTGAAGGGAAGGGACAAATGGAAAAACCATGTAATAAATTGTGTATCAGTCCTGGACTCTTGCAGGGAAGGGGAATGAGTGAAGGAATCAGTTCTCCTGTCACACCTGTGAGTATAAAGATGTGATGTTAGTGCCCACACTTTCAGCTCAGGCTCAGAGTAAAGACATACAGATACTCATTCCTACTGCTAGCACCTTTCTTTCTGCCCTAACCTGTAAGGCTAGACCCCAGGTAGCCTGCTTGCATAAGTGTCTACAGTTCAACCTGTAATCTAAAGAAGACAGATTCAAATGTTCTAAAATTAGATGCCGGTAATGGTTATACAACTCTGTAAATTTACCCAAGCTCCTTAAAAATGTACATTTAAAATGGGTGACTGTTATTATATGTACACTATATCTCCAAAAAAGCTCTTAAAATAAGGTAGATTCATATTCTGGATGTATGTAGGATTATGCAGTTCTGCAGATCAAAATCATCAAGGCTTCCCTAGTTTCTCCAACATAAAATCCACACCTTTGGCCTGACATTCAAAACCCTACAAGAAGTAAGCCTTAAGTCTGGGCAGTGTCTTTTGCTTTAAATGTGCTGGTCTCCCTCATGGCCAGCATTTTCCATGCCATTGCAATGCATTCTGTTTCTTTCCATTCTATTTTTTTCCATATTATTCCATCCCACAAGATTTTGTTTGCGTCTTTGTTTGTTTTAAGAACTTACTTCAGCAATGCCTAGCTCTATGATAGGTACTAAAAATATAGAGATGAAGAAAACAAAGTTCTGCCCTCCAAGAGTTTACGGGCTCACTTGTTCATTGTGAAGATGGATATGAAAACTGACAATTACAACAATAATAGCCAACATTAATGTAATGCTTACCATGTGCGAGGTACTGTTCTCAGTGCTTTTATATATGAGCTCATCTCATTTTTATAACTACCTTATGGGGTGGTACTATTATTATCTCCATTTTACAAAGAAGAGAACTAAAGCAGAAAAGGATTAAGCAAAATACCTAGGGTCATAATGCGAGTAGGTGGCAGAGCTCAAATTTAAATCTGGGAATCCTGGCTCCTGAATTCATGCTCTTAACCTCCATGTGATGGAGAGATCTACACAGATCAGAGGTAGAAAAGTTCCCCAAGGAGGTGACTTCTCAGCTAGTTTTGAGAGAGGAGATGATGAGATGCCATGTGCCATACAGACGGGAGAGAAGATCAAATTAAAAGCAGATGCAAAGATATGCATGTACATAGTAAGGTATGTTTGGGAAGCCATAAACAATTTAACGTGCCTGGAATGCAAAGGATGGGGGGCATCATTGGTTGGAGATAAGGCTAGAGCTGTTGTGAGGAATTGGATTACGTCAGATTGAGGTGCCATCTCAGGATGTCTTGACCTAAAAGAAGCAGAAAAGCATGACCAAAATTTGCTTAGACTGTAAAGATATGAATTGTTGCTTATATCAGAAAGTCCAGAGATAGTAAGGATTTCAGAGTTGGTCAAGTTATCAGCCCAACTATGTCATCAAGGATCTAGCCTTTCCGTCTATCCACCCTGGCATGCTCAGTGATGGTTTAGATCTCAAAATGACTCCATTCAAGGTCCCAAGAAGGCAAAATATTTTCAAGATTCCTGGCCAGATGTGGCAAAGTTCAAAATCAGTGAGCAGCTATCACGATGTCTCCTTCTTAAAAGCAAGGTGAACTTTTCCAGAAGACTCCCCTCCTGTCTCACTGGCTAGGACTGAGGATCACATCTTAACTCTCACAAGTCACTGGGAAGGAAAATCCCCATATTGGTTTAGCGATTAGAAATGGATGGGGCTCATCTTTCCCTGAGTCACATGTGCAAGTGGTAAATATTTGCACCAAATTCATGTTCTGTGAGTAATGAAATGGGGACTAAATGTCAGGCAGCCAGTGAGAATAAAACTTAGCCTTTTCCCTAAAAGCTATGAAAGTAGAGGGTAAGGAAGGTCAGGGCACCAAAGTTAAGCCCAAACTGATGCAGAGAAGCAATCCTGTATTCATATATCCATTGCCTTTAGCACTCTAGCCTGCAGTCACATACGTTCATTTCTTTCTTTCTTCCCTTCCTTCCTTCTCTCTCCGTATGTTTCTCCCTTTCTTCCTCTCTTCCTCATTCCCTTCCTTCTTTCCTTCCACTTTCCTTCTATTAAACACAAATTTACCAAGTCCCACCTGGTTTATTATTTGTTCAATATTTTTCTTAGTGCTGTCAGAGTCACAGTTCTGAATAACACACATGCAGTTCTGAATGTCCTGTGTTTTGTATATCAATGAGTCTGTTTCCCATCAACTTACCTCATCCCACCTGTATTAGTCTATTTTCACAGTGCAATAAAGGACTGGGTGAAACTGGGTAATTTATAAAAAAAAAAGGTTTAATTGACTCACTGTTCCACAGGATTAACAGAAAGCATGACTAGGAGGCCTCGGGAAACATACAATCATGGCAAAAGGCAAAGGGAAAGCAAGGACCTCCTTCACATGGAGGTAGGAGAGACACAGCGTGTGAGGGAGGAAGTGCCACACACTTTCAAATAATCAGATCTCTTGAGAACTCACTCACTATCATGAGAACAGCAAGGGGGAAGTCTACCCTAATGATTCAATCATCTCCCACCACGTCCCTCCCTGACACTTGGGGATTACAATTCAAGATGAGATTTGGGTGGGGACACAGAGCCAAATCATATCGCCACCTCTTCCCTTAGAAAATCTTTAATGAACATCATAGCCCGCAGTGATCTCTCCCTTCTATCAGAGTCTCTACTGTCAGTGAGGCTCTCCACTAATTCATATGGAGCCTAGTGTGAAAAAAATGCAGAGACATCGTATGGAAGATTCTGTGGACATCAAAATATCCTGGAACAAGGGCATTCATGTTTATTCCCCTACTCCCAACTTAAACTCCCCTCTCCTTCTTTCTCTCTCTTTTTTAAATTCTCTAATAACGATTATTGGTTTTCTGTAGCCAAGGGGCAAAATTAACAAATTCCTTAGCTGTACAACTTTCTTGAAATCTAATAACGACCATTGACTGTTAGAGCTGAGATAAAGAATGAAGATAATAAAACAGAAACAGGGAAGGAGAAAAATACAATGTGTATGCTGGTGTGTGAGGGGTTGATGGGGTGTCAAGCCTGTCTACTCCAGGAGTGTTGTTCAGTAAGGTCAGGGATTTGAGCCTTTAAGAAAAAGAGGAAGGTCTGATCTCAGGGGCTTGAGGTGGGAAGGATGCAGGGCAGGAAAAGGGTGAGAGGTTGAGAGTGGTAAGTGCTCCAGGATCTCTGGAGACCAGAGGATTAATGTGCCACCTTTATCTGCGAAGGCTTTTCTCCATGCCACCTCCAACCTCCATACTAGGATTCGGGACTAGAGGTTTCAAGTACCTGAGTGATTGGCCACAAGTATGCATTTTGTCAAAAAAAAAAAAAAAATACCAGATTGCCTTTAAATTTCTAGGTAGAAAAAAGCAGGACAGACTTCTCCAATGTGTATTAAGCCACAGAAGGTTTATAAGGAGAGGAGAGAAATGATACCAGGAGATATAGACTAACTGTTAATATATCTCCAAGAGAGACTCTATCTGATGTGTATCTTGGAAGGCAGTGGGGACTCTAAAATGCTTTTAGAATCTGACACTTCCGAGTTTTATTCCTTGATCCATCACCTGTTAGACATGGGGCATCTGGAAGTCACTCAATTTCTAAGGAACTCAGTTTCTTACTGAGTGAAATGGGATTCACATTTTCTGTTCATTCTGCCTCTGTGGGCTGTTTTCAAGATAATGAATGTGAAAGTCTCATAGAGACATCTGAGCTAGGCTGATGAGGTTGTTATTTCTTCTGGGAAGATGCTTCTTGCTTCCCAAAGGGATTGCATTGTCAATCTCACTAAGTAACTTATGTGTAAACAACTTTGATTTTCCATCTCAATGACTTTTTCTATTCTCTGTTTCAGTATATCCCAGATCTGTATACTCCCTCCTAAAAGCAAGGGGAAATAAAAGTTACATGCATCTTTTTTTTACTCGTGAGGATATGCAGAAGGAGATTTCTTTGGTCCAAATTTAGCTAGCAGAGACATAGACTCATTCTCAAAGCATAATTTGGATTCAGGCAATATTTTTATAGTCCTGGTCAGACCAAAGAATCTTTTTCCATGAACCATTGAAGAGTAAGTTGCCAACCAGATGCCCCATTAATCCAAACACTTTAGCACTATTTTCTACAAACAAAAAGTCTCATACATAACAACAATATAACCATCAAATTCAGGAAATTAATGCTGATACATTATTACTATGGGATCCTCAGGTTCCATTCACGTTTTGCCAAATGTCCTAATAATGTCCTTTAGGGAAAAGTATTCAGGTCAGAACCAGGCATTGTCTTCACAGGTAACGTATTTTGGTCTTTTAAAATTCAGAATGTGCTCTCAGTTTTTCCTTGTCTTTCATAATCTTGAAGCTTTTGAATGCCAACTCTTTTCAATTTGGGTTTATCTGATGTTTCTTCGTGATTAGATTCAGGACTTGCATCTTCAGATGGAATATCACAGAAGTCATGATTCTTTGTTAGGGCATTCTATCAGGTGGTCCATGATTTTGATTTGCCCATGAGGGTGATACTCACTTTGTTCATTAAATTAAGATGTTGTCAGCCAGCCTTCCCTATTGTAAAATAACTCTTTACTCCTCTGTATTTGTGAAGTCTTTTGAGGGGAGATACTTTGAAATTATATAAGTATCTCTTTCTTCATCAAACATTAAATGTATTCATTTATTAATGCATATTAGTATTGAATGGCAGTTTCCTGTTTACTGACTGGGTTATACTATATTAACATAATTATTTATTTTGATGTTCAACTTGTACCAAATTTGACCAGTGACAGTGTCCTCAAGCTAACTCCTATGTCCTTGAACATGTTTCCATACTTCTGACATGCTTTCTGGAACAACAAGATATTCCTGGTACAACTTTAATTTTCTTTGTTCTAGCTTTGGAGTCAGATTTCTCCCAGAGCCCTGATTCTTTCTACTGGAAGTGGTACTTAGAGGCCAGGATATGGACACTACATATGTTCATTGCTATTGGGTAATGGAGGGTTGTGGTACAGAGGGTTGCTGTCCTCAGGCCCTTTCAGTAGACAGTTTGATTTATATGTGTGTGTGTGTGTGTGTGTGTGTGTGAGAGAGAGAGAGAGAGAGAGAGCGAGAGAGAGAAAGAAAGAGACAGAGAGAGAAAGGCGATAAATAATTTGTTGCTCTTTTTTTTGAGATGGAGTCTTGCTCTGTCACCTAGGCTGGAGTGCAGTGGTATGATCTCAGCTCACTGCAACCTCTGCCTCCCAGATTCAGGCGATTCTCCTGCCTCAGCCTCCCAAGTAGCTGGAATTACAGTCGTGCGCCACCACGCCCAGCCAATTTTTGTATTTTGTATTTTTAGCAGAGATGGGGTTTCACCATGTTGGTCAGGTTGCTCTCAAACTCCTGCCCTTGTGATACGTATGCCTCAGCCTCCCAAAGTGCTGGAATTACAGGTGTGAGCCACTGCAACTGTCCTGGTGCTCTTTTTTTATAACAGTAATTAGACTAGCACTTCTCAAAATATATGCCAGTAAACTCTTAATACATACTCTGTGAAAAAAAGAGATCCAAGATCAACCAGGTCTGGCAAATACCAGACTTCTCTGAGATTTGAAAATGCTCCTGTGCTCGGTGGCCATCCAAAGAGCTCTGCTATGTAGCACCTGTTTATGATATGTCAGTCCCAGTGCTAGAATGATTTGTTGCTTCTAAGTGATATGAATGGATATATTTTTAAAAAATCATATTTGAACTCTCCACAACGTATTCATCATCACTGTTTGAAAATATACTAGAGAGGCCGGGCGCAGTATCTCACGCCCATAATCCCAGCACTTTTGGAGGCTGAGGGTGGCAAATCAAGAGGTCAAGAGATTGAGACCATCCTGGCCAATATGTTGACACTCTGTCTGTACTAAAAATACAAAAATTAGCTGGGTGTGGTGGCATGCACCTGTAGTCCCAGCTACTCCAGAGGCTGAGGCAGGAGAATTGCTTGAACCTGGGAGGCAGAGGTTGCAGTGAGCTGAGATCGAGCCATTGCAGTCTAGCCTGGGCAACAGAGCAAGACTCCGTCTCAAAAAAAAGAAAATATACTAGCGAAGTCCTGACCTCTCCCTCTCTGTCTGTCTCTCTCTCTCTCTCTCTCTCTCTCTCTCTCTCTCTGTCTTTCTTTTTCTCTCTCTTGCCTTTTCTTTGTTAAGTGATGAAATCTTCTTTTCTGGGGCAGGAAGTAAAGAGGATAGGCTGAAACTGTATCAGAACTAGTGTAAGCAGAAGAGCTCCGGGGAAGTTGATGTAAAGGCACTGGTTCTGCCTGAATGAATCTTTGTGGGTTGGAATGACTTCAAGACTATGATCATGACTTTTAGGGGTACAAGGTCAAGTTGTGACCAATTCTAGAATTTAATGTCCAGGTAGGCCAGCCTAGTAACAATATACTAAGGGTTGATTCTAGGGTTTATAGGCCCTTTATTGTTCCTTTGGAATCAGATAGATTTGAGTCTGAAACTTTCTTTACCCCATGAGAAGGCTGTGTGACTCTAAGTATTAATACAATAAGAGTACCTATCTCATAATGCCTTAGTGAGGATTAAATAACGCAGCTGCATGAAACAAACTTAGACCACTGTCTGCCATATGGAAAATGACCAATAAACAGCAAAGTTTTTCTTTTTCTTTTCTTTTCTTTTCTTTTTTTTTTTTTTTTTTTTTTGAGACAGAGTCTCGCTCTGTCGCCAGGCACCAGGCTGGAGTGCAGTGGTGCAATCTCGGCTCACTGCAACCTCCACCTCTCGGGTTCAAGCAATTCTCCTGCCTCAGCCTCCCGAGTAGCTGGGACTACAGGCGCACGCCACCACGCCCAGCTAATTTTTGTATTTTTAGTAGAGACGGGGTTTCACCATGTTGGCCAGAATGGTCTTGATCTCTTGACCTCGTGATCCTCCTGCCTCAGCCTCCCAAAGTGCTGGGATTACAGGCGTGAGCCACCGCGCCCAGCCCAAGTTTTTCTTTTTATTTTCTTATTTTGGTGGTGATTGTTATTTCAGTATCAGTTATGAGTTTGAATGGTCTCTTACAGAGGTCTATAAACAAACATGCAAGGAACCCAGGAATGAAAGAGATAGCTCTAGAAGAGGCCAAGCTTTCTCAATCTTGCCAGTACTGGGATTTTGGACAAAGTAATTATTTGTTATATTGTTTGTTCTGTTCCTTGCAGGATGTTTAGCAGCATCTGTAGCTTCTACCCACTGGATGCCAGTAGCACCCTGTCAGGCAGGGCAACCAACATTGTTTCCAGACATCGCTAAATGTCCCTGGGGGTGGGGTGGGCAAAATTGTTCCAAATTAAGAACCATTGTGATAAAGGAAGTAATTTTCCAATGAGATGAAAAGTGGGTAGAAAATGAAGGAACAGAAATGACCAAAAAAAGCAGTCGGTCAATAAAATTGCTGCAGAGAGAGAGAGAGATTAATGGATAACTAGAGAAGATGACTAAGAGGTTTATTGTTATTGCAAATTATTATTATTTAAATAAGAGATATGGTTGGATAGGTTTAAATACTGAAAAAAAATATAGCCAATAGTGAAGGAGAAGTTAAAGCTTATCATGGAAAGTTACAGTTTTCATTTGGCAAGCATCCTTTCCACCTTATGCTGGTAACATCATGAGACTTCCCCTGACCCCCACTTCTCTTTTCCTTTCTTTTCTAGAATTATCTCTTTCTCATTGGAAATTAGGTTGCAAATATGTAAGTATCCTCCCTCCTGGGCATAATACATGCCAGGTCTGGCCAATCATAGCATCTGATTCCCCTTTGCAGTACATGCCCCTGGCTGGCCCAAAACAAATCCTTCCCTGGAATTTTATACAACATACAGAGGAAGATAGATGCGTTCTGTTTCCTTTATGTTAAAGATGTAAGCATGTGTCTCTTCAGCTCCAGGTGCCCATGCCCCATACCTATGGGAGACACAGAAACAATGTAGTCAAGACAGAGACGGGAACTGAGATAAGAGAGGGAGGAATAAAGAGAGAGATATCTGTGGTTGCAGATACTGCCATGTGTGAACCCATGTCTCACACAGCATCTCCGGTCATGTGAAACAGTTGGTTCCCATTTATAGTTAAGTCAGTTGGGTTTGGTTTTGTCACAGACTGTGAAGAGAGTCTACAAAGATAAAGGAGAGGGAAGGTATGATCAGTAGAATAAGGCCCTTCAATAAACTGAAGTGCATGAGATCAGGGTCGGGCAGAGGGATTTCCCTTAGATAGGAGGTGAGCCACATTCTAGATAAATGGGAGAAGGTGCTGTTGGTATTTGGTGGCAGAAGCTATGGGAGGCACCACGGATTGGATCAGTAGGGGATCTGCAAGCACGCAATCACCAGCACGTTATCTACAATCTTACTTTTCTTCCACTCAAGAAAACATTCCCCAACACAAGCGGGAGATGCTATTTTACTTATAATGGCATATCCATTGCATTTTTAAAAATCTCTCCAAAAGACAAAATATTTTAAAACTTGAGTAATTAAACTATGATTAGCACTGTATTTCTCACAACTTATCTAACTCCATAGTTTCTAATACTACAAATCAGAGTAACTTGAGTAATTTGACTATTTTTGCTGTTACATTTCTTGGGACTTATCCATTAACTTGTCTGGACAAAGCCTGCAGGTCGTGCCACTGTGGCTGAGAGCAACCGTATTGGCCAACATCACAATCATATGTAAGCTTTTTATGACTTGATTATAACTGCATGACTATATTTGTAATTGCCTTTTAATTTATTCTTTCTTTCTTTATTTTTGAGATGAAATTTCACTCTTGTTGCCCAGGCTGGAGTGCAATGGCACCATTTCAACTCACTGCAACCTCCACCTCCCAAGTTTGAGCAATTCTCCTGCCTCAGCCTCCTGAGTAGCTGGGATTACAGGCATGCACCACTATGCTTGGCTAATTTTTTGTATTTTTAGTAGAGATGGGGTTTCACCACGTTGACCAGGCTGGTTTTGAACTCCTGACTTCAGGTGATCCACCTGCCTCAACCTCCCAAAGTGCTTGGATTACAAACCTGAGCTACCATGCCTGGCCTTAGTTTATTCTTAATGCTAGTGAGCACTTGACATGATTTGAGAGTTGTATAAAATAGCCCAACCACCACTACCACAAGTTTATGAATAATTATGCATGGAGTATGTCTGCTACTTACTCTAGACCTACTGTAGACATCACTGATCAATTCTGGCATTCATTCCTATTGAGCTTGCACACAACTTCAGAATCCTTCTCAGCCTCATCCTCCAGAGAGTGTAAGAATGGCCTCAAAGATGCAACGCATTTGCTATTGTCGATTGGCGTAGAAACTCTTGGGATTCATTCCTGTTCATTTCCTGGTGAAGAAGAAATGGCCTCCGGAATCTGGCAAGAATAAGGGCCCTGGAGCAGCCTTGAGCATCTGGCTCTCAATTTCAGCATTCTTTCTCTCACGTTAAGAAGAGGTGAGATGTGATGAGAGGCACAGGCTGAGAGGCCTCGGGCTTTTATCTCTGGCAATGACATGGGCAGCGTGACACGCAGGGTAATGAATTGCCCTCTTTGCAGAAATGAATAAGTTGTGGTCGGTGATGCAATGATCAATTTGCTCCATCACGTTAAGCTGCCCATTCATCATCCACACCTGCTGTCAGGAGCCCAGGGCTGCTGATATTGGCTTCAAGTCTCTGCCTCAGCTAGCTGAGCAATCGCCGTTGGAGCTCCTCCAAGCTCAAGGCTGCCTTTGATTACAGCCTCCGAGGAGGGGCCGATTACTTACTGCTCAGCCACCAGTGACTCTGAAAACAAGGGACATTTGTGCTGACCTGGGCTGCTTAGAGGCAACCTAACAAAATATGAAAGACCCTCTGACGAGGATCCAGGTGGGCTGTCTCATTGTCCCACAGTGTGACCTTGGGCCAGGCCATGCCATTTCTGCTCCTCCGCTTCTCTATTATAAAAGGAAGGGGTGGAGGAGACTCCCAGTTCTCCATCTCTGACCCAATGGATCTGCAAATGCCTGTTACCGAAAGGACAGTTTGTGATTTTAACTCCCCAACCCACTGAGGCAAATAACAGCATTTATTAGCTGAGATTATTTGGCAACAGTGAATCGGTTCATTGACTTAATTGAAAATAAGATATAAATAATTATCACATTTTACTGATGAGGAAACTGAGGCCTAGCAAGGTTAAGTGGGGTACCCGAAGCCACAAAGAGAGGTTGTGTTAGAGTCACCACGGAATCCATATCTGCTTGACTTCTAAACCCTTGCTCTTTCCACTGTAAATTGTTTTGGCTAGAGAGCAGACTGTTAAGACACTCTAGCCAAGCCAGATTCCTGACAGTTCTGCAGGTACCAGGTGTTACTGGAGCCCAGCGTCTGCTCAGAGGAAGGCAGGGAGACCCAGAGGAACCCAGAATGAGACACTCATTTTTGCATTCTCAGTTTCCAAGTTAATTTTCTAGCTCCTGGTTAGGACCCGAGTTACAGAGACCAGGCAGCTGTCCAACAGGAATGTTGACAGGTTTTCATTGTCCTCTGGGGTAGCTGCTGCCTATAGACTCTTTCTTTCTTTCTTTCTTTTTTAACAACAACAAAAAAAATGGGTTCCTTGTATGGAGCATCTCTTGAGTGCCAGGCCCTTCACTATGTGCTCAACACTTTATCCTTGACGGTTTAAAGCCTCATCAATGTGATCTGGTTAGTTGTTTACATTCTTGGATAGAAAAACTGAAATTCAGAGCAGATAAGAGACTTGTCCAAGGTCATTTAGCTCATTAGAGGCAGAGGTGTAGCTCAATCTGTTTCCATCAGTCATCTGTCCATCAAGTCCAGTGTAGTAGAAGAGGTCATACAATGGGCTCAGAGGCAGAAAACCTTATGCTAGTTCATACCCCTGACCTGTCCACTATGTAAGCTTGAGTGAGTTACACAAGGCTTGGTTTCAATTTTTTTTTAAGGACTTGGTGTTCTTATTTTTAAAATAGCAGAGATTTCAATAATAACAGCTACCTTTGATTCCACTCTTATTATGAGCTGGCATTTGGGTGTTTATTTCATTTCTTAAAACAATCCCATGATATAGCATCATTATCCCTATTATATGTGTCCAACAAGTGAGACTAGAAAGGGAATGTAACTTACTCCAGGCCAGAATGTTAATGAATGACAGAGCTAGGATTCTTTGACCTCAAAGTCAAAGATCTCAGCTTCTTAGTTATTAAGGAGAAATGCTCTTAATATTGAATATGCAGATGAATCACCTGGGGATCTTGTTAAAATGCAGGTTCTAATTTAGTTTGTCTAGACTGGGGCCTGATAATCTACATTTCAAATAAGCAAGGGATGCCAATGCTGCTGGTCCAAGGACCACACTTTGAGTAGCAATGCCCTGGAATCTAGATCAAGCTTGGCAAACTCTTTTTGCAAAGGGCCAGATGGTAAATATTTTAGGCTTACTGGGGCATAAGTAACTTCTATTACTTTGTTGTAACTACTCAGCTTTGCCATTACAGCAAGATATCAGTCATTGATAATATGTAAACAAATGAATGTAACTATGTTCCAATAAAACTTTATTTATTAAAAAAGCAGGTGATGGGCCAAATTGGCTCAAGGGATATAGTTGGCAAACATCTGAGAAAGTTTCCAGATCAGTTAGCTTCCATCAGCCTCTTTTGTTGTCTTTTCCCACCACTGTGAATAGTCTAATGCAGTGGCTATCAAAGTGTGGTCCGTTGATCAGCAGCATGGGCATTCCCTAGGAACTTGTGAGACATTCAAATTTTTAGGCCCCAACCCAGACCTACTAAACCAGAAAACCTGGAAGTAAGCCCAGCAATCTGTAGTTTAACAAGCCCTCCAAGTAATGGTTATGTGTGCCAAGGAAGAACTGAGAAAGAACTGACATTTCTGAAATGGAGACAAGACCTCGTGCCTCCCACTTCTGGCAGAATGGGAAGGCACAAGATGACAGGGATATGGACTCAAAGTCTGGTGTCAGGTAAAGCTGTACTGAAATATTGGCTCTTTCTCTGATTAGCTTTGTGACCTTGGCCAAGTGGCTTAGGCTCTGGGAACAAACCACAGCTTCTTCCTTTGCAACAACATAAGAATATAAAGTGTTAATGAAGACTGAGAAGTCAATGAAATGAGTTGATGCCCACAAAGCATTTGGCCCAGTCCTTGCTTCATAATAAGTGCTCATGAAAGGGAAAGATTGTTCTCAGTATGATGAAGAGAAGGCCTCTAAATAGTCCCAGACGGACTGGTATGAACTGTCAAGTGGAAGCAACCAGGGGCTTGTGAATTTGCGAGCAGAAATGGTAAATGAGATCAAATACGTTGTGACTAAAAATATTGCATAGCCATTGGCTTAGCTGTTTAAAGGGACTAAGTAAGGAGCTAGCAGATCCCATTTACCACTCTAACGAGTGAATGCTTGTCAGTTATCATAGCAAACCTTGATTTGTGTCTTCCGAGCAGGGCTCTGGCCCAGAAGATGCACCGTGTGGTTGAGGCCCTGCTAGAAGTGGAAAAAATAACAGCTTTGGATCTTCTTCCTGCAAGGATTTGAACTGCCTGCTGCTCTAGCATGTGACTGTGTGGTCGTAGCAAGTTGTTTCACCTTTCAGGGCTTTATTTTTTCTTCTATAAAATGGGGCCAGTGTTAAAAACCTCAGGGGGTTGTTGTGAGAGTTACAAATGTCATTTATTTGTTTTTCAGTGTACTGTGTACCAGGCACGATTTCTGTGGATATAGTGAGCAAGAGAAATAAGCCATCTCTGTTCATGAAGGAGCTTCAGCTTAATTGGAAAACTAAACAAGAAACCACAGTCAACATACAATGATGGAGAAGCACAGGAGTCTGTTTCCACAGAGGTTTGTCTAGAATTTGGCAACATGTGCTGTACAGTAGAGGCAACTGAGAGCTTTGAAAAATGCCACTGCCTTTAGTACCACCACAGACCAACTAATCAGAACTCTTGGGGCAGGCCCTTTGGCATATATATTTATATAAATAAATATTTAACTTTTTATTTAAACATAATATCAAACTTACAGAACAATTGTAAAATTTAATATAAAATATTGCCACTTCTCTCAGCATTGTACTGGAGGTTTTAGTCATGGAAATTAGGCAAGAAAAAGAAACAAAAGACATCCAGATTGGAAAAGCAATAAAACTATCGCTATTCATTACATGATTCTGCATATACAAAACCCCAAGGAACACACACACACACACACAAAATTAGAATTAATAAATGACTTTGGCAAGGTTGTAGGATATGAGGTCAATGTATAAAAGTCGATTGTATTTCTCCACACTAGCAATGAACAAACCAAAAATAAAATTGGAAAACCAATTTCATTTACTGTAGCACCAAAAAGAATAAAATACTTAGATTCGGAAATACAGTTAACAAAATCAGTGTAAGACTTCTACACTAAGAGCTACAAAACAATGATGATAGAAATTAAGATCTAAATAGAGGGAAAGACATTCTATGCTCATGGGTTGAAAGATTTAATATTGTTAAGATGGCGACAATCCCCACGCTGATCTGCTGCTTCAATGCAGTCCCTATCAGATTCCCAGCGAATTTTTTTTTTTTTTTAAATTGAGGAGCTCATTCCAAAATTCATATAAAAATACAAGGAACCCAGATAGTCAAATAATCTTGAAAGTTGGAAGACTCATACATCCCAATTTTTCTTCTTTTTTTCCCTGCTACTTTGTCTCATTCTCTTTCTCTCTAGGAATGCATGTTCATATGTGTGTGTGTTTTTACACACACACACACTTTTTTCTTTTTCTGAACTGGGAATAAGGTGAAGACACAATGCTTTTTTTTTTTTTTCTTAAATACTTTGGAGGCACATTACTTCAACTACTAAGATATTTTATTCTATAACTCTAATATAATTACCGACATCAGGATATTGTTATTAATACAGTACTATTACCTAATCCATACATTTCTTCAAGTGTTCCACTAATGTTTTTATAGCAAAGGAAAATTCCAGCCCATGTACTGCACTCAGTTGTCATGGTCTCCTTGGATCTTTTAATTTCAAAAGGCTTTCAACCTGCTTTGCTCTCATGGGCTTGATGTTCCCAAGGATATAGGTCAGTCATTTTGTACAGTGCCTCTCAATCTGGGTCTGTTTCATGCTTCTTTATGATAAGGTTCAGGTTATGTATTTTTGACAAGAACATCCAAGACATGATGTTGTGGCTTTCTCAGTGCATATCAGGAAGCATGTGATGATGATTTGTGATGTGAACTTTGGTGAAGGTGGCACTGGCCAGGTTTCTCCCTTGTAAGGCTATTATTTTTACTTTGTAATTAATAGGATGCTTGTAGGGAGATACTTTGAGGCTATGTGAATATTCCGCTACTCTTAAAATTTCCCACTAGGTCAGGAATGCATCAATAATTTTTTTTTTTTTGAGATGGAGTCTCACTCTATTACCTGGGCTGGGGTGCAATACTGCAATCTCAGCTCACTGCAACCTCCACCTCCTGGGTTCAAGTGATTCTCCTGCCTCAGCCTCCAGAGTAGCTGGGATTACAGGTGCACACCACCAGGTTTGGCTAATTTTTGTGTTTTTAGTAGATTTCACCATTGGCCATGCTGGTTTCAAACTTCTGACCTCATGATCCACCCACCTTGGCCTCCCAAAGTGCTGGAATTACAGCTGTGTGCCACTGTGCCCAGCCACATCTGTGATTTTTAAGAGTTCATCAGGTTATACAAATGTAGACACGTTTGAGAGCCACTCACCTAAACTAACCTAAAGAGCTAAGATCTGGTCTCCTGGAAGAAGAGATGTTTAAATTGAGGCCAAAAGGATGAGTAGGAGTAGCCCTAGTCACTGGAAATTGGTGGGCATGGCAGGGGGAGTAGATGTTCTAGAATCACAGTAGGCCTAGAGACAAGCAAACATACAAGATACCTAGAAATAAGCCAGGTTCAGCTGGCCAGCAGAGAGTACGACGTAGGATGCAGGCAGCAGGTGCAAGCAGGGGGCATGCGAGGAGTTTGGACTGATTATAAAGGCAAGGAAAGATCATGAAATGGGTTCAACCAAGGAAATGATATGACAGTTTCTGTGCTGAAAAAAACGATCTCATGACGGTTCTGTGGGGCCTCAACTTGAGGGTGGCAAGAGAGAAGAGAAGGCAGGAAGTGCAGTGAGGAGATGATAGCAGGGCCTGGAGAGACGAAATGGTAACCAACCAAGGCAGTGAAGATGGGGATCAGCAGATACAGCAGCACTGAGACAGAGCAGCACTGTGTGGAGAGTGAGTGCGACCACTGGGAGATGGCAGAACATGAGGACAAAGGAGAAAGGGCTTCTACACTGGATGTGTGAGATCAGATAAGGCTTCCTGGAGGAGGTGACATATGCCAAGTCCTGATGGATGAGTAAAATGGAGCCAGATGAAGAGGCAGGTGTTGTTTGCGTTCTAGGCAGAAGGAACAAGAGGTATGAGGAATTAAAAGTACTCAAGAAGGCTGGAACCTCCAGAATGGAGCACGAGGATGTGACTGGAGAGAGAAGCAGGGCTGAGTCCCCAAGGGCTATGAGTGTGACACTGATAAGTGTGGGCTTTATCCTCATAGCAACAGCAAGCAGAGCAACAGAAGGGTCTAAAGCAAGTTTGCAGTTTAGAGGAATCCACTCCAGTGGCTCGTGGAGGATGACCTGAAAGGCAGGGGTTAGGGAGGCAGGAAGAACATCTAAGGAGCCTATTTGCCAAAGGTGTGGAAGAAATATCTGCAGAGGGTCCACATGTGCAGATACTCAACACTGGAAGCTGTCACCATAACTCCCAGCTCAGAAGAACAGCCAGGCCAACCCACTGGAGGTCTTTGCAAGCTTTAATTGGGGTCTTTTCTGTACACCTTTGGAGAACAGTTTAAAAGATGAAGAAAACATCTTTCCATGCAGAAGACAGCAAGGAAAACAACCTGTTGGCTGGGGATGGGGTGAAGAGAGAAAGAGCAAGGGCCTCGCTCAGGTGCAGAATGAAGACAAACGGGCAGCGGGTTCCGGAGAATACATCCTTTCTCCAGAACACTTGCTTCTCCATCAGGGCCGTGCAAAGGCCTGCCAGGCGCCAGCAGCACTTTTGTGCGCGTGCCGGCTGCGCTCCCGTTGCCATGGTGATGGGGCCATAAGTCACGTCTGCTGGTGCTGCACAGAGACGCTGTGATTTATGCCTGCCTGGCTAGGATTGTAAACTTTTTTTTAATGTTCAAAAATCCGTCACAGCCAGGGAAGGCAGGGTGTCTCTGGCTCACTTTGGAGGAGGGGAGGTGTTGTCAGACCTTGCCTGACTCTCTGCCAGTGATGCTCCTCTCAGCCCCCGCAGCTGGGCTCTTTTCTTGCAGAGTCACCATGAGCCGTTTGTATCCCTTGATTAAAGGCCACCGCTCCGTGGAATTCTCTCTCCATGTTCTCGTAACTTTACTCTCACCTTGACCACTAGCCACAGGGTACAGCAGAGCTCTTGTTGCTTTTCTGGAACTTTCCCTCAATTTTGTGCATAGCTCCCTTTTAAATCTCTCCAAGCTTGAGCGTGCCACCTGTTTCTTGCTGGGATCCTCTGTGATATAAGTCTCCTTGTTTGGTGAGAGGGAAAGGAGTTAAACCTAAGGTACAGATCAATTAATTATTCATTGACATATTCTACTCATCTTTCTGACTAGATTGCCTTGGTGTGTGTGTGTGTGTGTGCGCATGCATGTGTATGCTTGAGCTGAGCATGTGACTACTTGGGGGTTAATGCCTCTTGGGCAGAGTAAGATATGCTAAGGGAAACCTGGTTCTACTTAGCTGCAACAAGTGGGCCTTAAAAGGCAGAATGATTGCTCATCTTAGCTTATCTTGATGATCACTGTCCCTTAGCTGCTGTCTGCATAATCAAAAGTATGGCCTGTTTAGGTGAGACAGTGAGGCTTTCCAGGAAACACTGTGAGACCGTGGCAGGCAACAAAGCAGAGGGCAATGAGACATCTATCAGCAGACAGTAGATTCTATCACTCAGGACTGTCCATGCAAAGGCAGAGGATTAAATACATGCGTCAGAAGGTCCCTTCCAGCCTATGAATTTATAATTGTTTCAACAAGCCTTTGAAACTATAGGACACAATTCAAGGGCCCTGTGATGTGGGTAGTTTGTTTATAGCTTAGAGAGCTCCCTTTTAAATATAAGTGACAATCATAGTGCCAGACAGTATCTAGGAAGCATCTACATGGAGGCCTTCACTCTGCTACAAGCCAGAAATTTATTTCAGGAAATGTATTGGCACCAAGATAAGATTATCCAAGTATATCCTCTGAGATAACATAGATGGATGGAAACATGTGGATAAGACAGTTCCATTTCAAATTCATCCTCAACACCTCCATTCACATGACTGTCCTTTCTCTCATGTCTCAGCAGCCAAAGTTATCTCTTCATTTTGTAGGGGAACACAATCAGGTCATGACATAGGAAATAGGGAGGACTTCTAAATACCATCATGTTCAGAGATGGCAAACACCTGACCCTTCTGTTACAACTCCTCATCCAACACTGAGGGTGGGCAAATGAGTTCATCATGACACTTTTCCCAGCTGAGTCTGTTTGTAGTCTCAGAAACCTTCCCAGCATAATAACCTAGGCAACCTCTAACCCTGTATCTGAGCTGGCATGTAGGCTGGTTAATAGCTGCCATCTTTGATTGAGTCCAACCTGTTAGATAACTAAACTTCAAAATGCAGGGAGAATTTTGAACATATGAGGTTGGAGCAGATTTGCAGTTCATGGTCCTCTCAATTATTTCCATGATTGTATCTGTACTTTGTGACCCTGTCCCCTAATGATAGATGACTAAGCTAAGGTTGGACTCCTAGCATGTGACAGACTTCTCTAGGACTTTTCAAAAGGAGATTCAGGGAAGAGAAGTATTTATCCCTAATGGTAAGAGTCACAAAGAGCTTGGGGAGTCATGATTGTCACACCCCTGTCATGACAAGAGGGGGAGTATGGAAAGAAAGTGGCTGTGTGATAGAAGAGAATGAAGCCACCGTGGAATGATGTAGAGAGGAAAAACAGAATCCTAATATCATCTAACTCCATTAACCTTCCTCATCCCTGTGGCTGAGCTGATCTCTTGCCCTTCCCATGATGTCATCCTAATATAGTTGTCATCAAGCTAGCTTGAATTGGGTCTCTGTCCCCTGAAACCCACACTGTCCTGATTCATACAGAGCAGAAAGGGCTTCCATGCAGCAAGTGAGGCAGGTGCCATGGCATGATGAATGAGTGGATAGATGGGGTCTGGAGGTCAGAAGTCTATGTTCAAATTCTAATTCATCCCTTTGCCATCTATGCTGCCTAAGGCCTTAGAAAGTCAGCTTCCTCATCTGGTAAATGGGAGATAAAAATAGCTTCAGCATCAGAAGATAGCTGTAAAGATCACTTACAGGAAGCTGAGCGGGAGGCCTCTGCCCAAAATGCTACTTATTGCTGTCTCCAGTTTGGGGTCAGGCTTCAAACCCAGGTATCCTGACCCCCAGCCCAGTATACATGCCAAAAATCATACTTTCATGTGTCTCTCTTTTTAATCTAAAGATCTGCAGACGACCTGTCTTAACATCAGAAGTCCCCTCTTTAAAGTGTTTAACTTCTAATGCAGGTATAACAACTCATTTCTCAGTTTCACTGTATCTGCAAAGCTTTCTATAATTCAACATCAAATATTTATTATTACATTTATTAAAGTTTTAATAATTTAGCGCCTCCTGCATGTAAGATAGAAGCTTTGCTAACTGGTTCCCCTTTAGCCAGCCTGGGTCACTTCAATATTTATATTCCAAAGTCTCCATTTGAGTTTCATTTAGCAGAGGCTGTGTCTTGAGCCCTCTACCCGAGCTGACAGTTGGTGCATGCTACAGTCTCCCCTGTGGCAAAGACTTAACAGAAATTTGGTGCTGAACAATGTTTGAAGAGATTTACTGAGCCTGGGCAGAAACTCATCCTAATAGACTCCATTTTTATTATGATCGCTAATCTAAAGTGGGGAAAAATATATATGTCTCCAGGCTTACTGGCTGAATGACAGGGAGTAGGGCTGGAAAGAGTGGAGGGCATAGAGTAGATTCATCTGGGAGGAATTGTGATGGCCTTTATAGTAATGTTTCTCAGAGGGGCCTCATTTTCTTTTAAAAAAAAAAAAAAGGATGCGGAGGTACCAGGAAAATTCTAATGCCCATATTCCATGAACCTAGCTGTGAGTTACTCACAGTCTTTAACCTAGCTGTGAGTTACCCACAGTCTTTCCTCTTCCCCATTTAATATTTTATCCTATGCTTGCATAAAGAACACATACACTTAATAGATCAAACGCTCAACAAAGACTAAGATATAAAGTCCAGTGAACCTATTCCTTCATCTTACAGAGAATGGCCCTTCTTCAACAACAGCCAACATTTACTGAACACTTACAAAACAGCCTGAGTTGAAATCCTGATTCGGCCACATATTACCCACGTGACATTACATGAATGACTTAACATCACTGTGCCCCAGTTTCCTCATCTGCAAATAACAGTAACTACAACATTGAGTTGTTGAGGAGTCAGAATTAAGATAGCCCTTAGAGATTGACACAAATCAAGTGATCAATAAATGCTAGTCATTATTATTGATGACTATAGGGCTAAAAGTTTAAATGTGTTATCTCATTCTATTCTGAAAAAACATTCAAAGAAGAGTGTTCATTATCATTCAGATAGGAAACTGAGGCTCAGAAAGTTTACTTTACCCAAGGTCAGCTAGTCAGTGGTGAAGCTGGGATTTGAGCCTAAGCAGCTTGGCTCCATAATCCATGCTATTCACTTGCCCCAATACCTCTTCTGTGTTTCAAGCAGGTAAGTGGGGTTCCTATTGAAGTTCTGTTGCCCTTTGGCAAAGGAATATGTGTGTGACTAAAAGCTGAGAAAAGGAAAAGTTTGGAGGAAGCATGATGGTCTCGAGATTCTACCTGAAGAAGCCACCCCTGTATCAGTATCCCCACTGACAAGGAAAGCGTACTTCTAGGTTGCTTACGATGTGTACACACACGGACACATATACACACATGCACTCATTAACAAAAGCTTGTGAGAATTGCAAAGGCAAGAAGTCAGTTTTGCTCAGCTCCAAAAGGAGAGAGATATCTTGAATACCAAATGATATAAGACCTGTATCAAGGGCTCTCCCTCCAGACTCTGTTGCCTGGATCCTTTGCAAGCCAAGTGCCCCCAGGCAATGCATTGAGTGGCTGACCCCAACTCCTGCCTGCTCCACGTGTCCTGCTGCCCTGATCCTCCCTTCTTCCGTGGATGCTCCTGCCATCAATGCACAATGTGATCCATAGAAAGGAGCCAGACATCCCTTCTTTATACTGCTTTGTATCATGAACTACACCTTTTAATTACTGATCACACTACATCATATGGTTGCTTCCTTAACTGTACTACAATTCTACAACTCCTGCTACTTCTAAAACTTCTCATTCATTGAACACCAGTTACATGTAATATACTGTACTAGTAACCCTATTCACATTATGCCATCCTACCAACTACCATATGAGGAAACACACTAATCTCCATCTTCCTGGTTCTGACATTGAGGCTCAAAGAAGTAAACAAACTTGGCTCAAGTTAATTGTACACTCTTTCCTACTCCTTCTTCTCTTTCTGGTTTTTCTACTTCTAGAGCCTAGCACAATGTTCATTACAAAGAGAATTACCCAGTGTGCATTTGTTGAGGATTGCACCTGGAGATGTATGGCCAATATTTCCAGAATGCACTGTATACGACTAGGGGTACCGCCTAGTCTGAAGCCAGATTCCAGTATCTGGAGCAGTTACACCGGAACATCTGCTGGGGACCCTGGAGCAGTGAATGAATATACTACCCTCAAATGCCTCTAGAGTTTTTGCTGACTCTCCTAGTCTGGGTGGTTAACAGATGAAAAAGGAGAGAGAAGAGGGGAGAAAAGAGTATGCATGTTCTGTCTGCTGTCCTTCTCTCCCTTCATTCCCTGCCATGCGTCCCTTGGCACTATGTTACGGCCAAACTGAACTGGAGGTTCCTGTTGGCCAGGCATGGTGGCTCATGCCTGTAATCCCAGCACTATGGGAAGCCGAAGTGGGCAGATCACTTGAGGTCAGGAGTTTGAAACCAGCCTGGCAAACATGGTGAAACCCCATTTCTACTAAAAGTACAACAATTAGCCAGGCGTGGTGGTACGTGCCTGTAATCTCTGCTACTATGGAGGGTGAGGCAAAAGAATAGCTTGAACTTGGGAGGTGGAGGTTGCAGTGAGCTGAAATGGCACCACTGCATTCCAGGCTAAGTGACAGTGAGATTCTGTCTCAAAAAAAAAAAAAGTTCCTCCTTAGGCATGCCACTTTGCCACTTCAAGGCCCTGTGCCTTGCCCATGAATAAAACATCTCTGAGTTTTTCTTATCCAACATCTATTTGCTGCCTGTTCTGATTTTTCACTGGGGAACTATCCTACCTGTGATCTCAATCCAGGTAGCTAAGGTGCCCTTCATTCAAGCCGGTTTCAAGGGTAAGTTGGTGACCCAGGTCTGGATACTTAGAGTACTTTTTCTCTTGAGAGATTGATGTGGGATACTGGTAAAGATCCCAAAATAGGTCAAAGAGAGGCACCATAGCTGAGAGATGAGGAACATGGACTCCAGAGTCAGAATCTCAGGATTCAAAACCTGGTTCTATTACTTACTGGCTGTGTGACCTTGGGCAAGGTACATAATCCTCTCTGTGCCTCAGTTTCCTCATGCATTAATGGAGCTAATAATGAGTGAAGATTAAATGAACTTATTTCAGTAAAGCACTCAGAACAGTTGCCACCTAAGGATGTGCAATTATTGCTGTTCCTTAGTGCCAGGACTTCTGCATAAACCATTGGGAAAGAGGGCGTCTCATTACTCTGGCAATGCTTAACTGAGCTTGTAAGCCTGGAGAGGTCAGTGAGAGTGTGCCTGAAAAAGAAAAACAGAATATACCAAAGAAACTCAGAGATCGGGGATAAAAAGAAACAGGAACAGTGAGTCCCAACATTTGGGAGCATATAAGCCTTACTACGCCAAAAGCCATTGCCACTCTGGAGTTTTCAAGCCCTCATATCTTTTATTTTCTCCTTAAGCCAGGTGATCCATTCCTTGTTTTGCTACCAAGTGCATTTGTACTCAAACTTTAGTGAGCATTAGAATCACCTAAGGACTGTTTAAATCAGAATTCTGGGCCCACTTCCAAAATACCTTATTTAGTAGGTATATTATTACATAGTTTCTGTGGCTGCTGCAACAAATCACCACAAATTAGGGTGGCTTCAAACAACCAGAAATGTGAAATCAGTATCCCTGGGCCAAAATCAAGGTGTCAGCAAGGTGGTTCTCCCTCTGGACCCTCTGGGGAACAATCTTCTCTTTGCCTTTTTCAGCTTCTGGCAGCAGCTGGCATCCTGTGGCTTGTGGTTGTCTCACTCCAGCCTCTAACTCCATCTTGCAGTTGCCTCAACGTTGGCCATGTCAAATCTCACTCTGCTTCCCTCTTACAAGGGCATTATGGTGTTTCAGACCTGCCCAGATAATTCAGAATAATCTGCCTATGTTAAGATTCTGCATAATATCTACAAAGACCCCTTTTCCAAATTACATAATATTTACAGGTTCTAGGAGTTAGGATCTGATGATACCTTTGGAGATCATTTTCAATCTACACTAGATATGAGAATTTACATTTCTAATAAATTTCCAGGTCATGCTAATGATACTAATCCAGGGAATTCATTTTGAAAACCAGTGAACTAGTGACTTCCTGCTAATACTTCAAAACTTGGCACAGAAGTTATGAGTCCTGTCTTTTAACCTCCAGGTGAGTTTGACCATCTCTGACTTTGTGTCTTTTTCCTGCCTTGAACTTTCCCTCTATCTTTTTCAACTGTCACAAAGTATGACACTTTTGTTTGCAATTTTGACTTATTTAATGCACTGAAATCTTTGTTTTATTATTTTGTAGCTCTATTACTTAGCTTAAAATCTAGTAGGTGTTCAGTAAATTCACTCAACACTTGGAATTGAAAGGCCAAAAGGACAAGGAGACATTCCTAATTCTATTCAGAACTAATTCAATATGAAAACCATCACCAAGTGAGCAAAGCCAGCCTGCAGCCTAATATCCCATTATTCTTTCAACGTTGTTCAGGAATTAACAGTATATCACCATTTCATTTTCATTGATTTGAGATCACGGAAAAATGACTGAGGGGCTCCAAAAGCTGGGCTTTGTGGGTGATTATTATTCCAACTATAATAGCTATTCTCACATTTATCTTATAAGAAGAACCTGCTCCAGGTGAAATTGTGAAGAAGGCCCAGTGTGCAGTAATAAGTGTTGTTTGCCATCCTTCTCTCTCCACAAGCATCTTTTATTCCATCTCTCAAGTCAGTCTCTTGTTCCATGCTTCTTGCTATGCCATGAGACTCCTGAAAGCAGAGGTGGGCTATATTCATCTCTGTATTTCTATGGTACCTGGCACAGTATCTGGTACACAGGAGGGGTCCAGCTAAGAGTTTTCAGAATTAAAATGTATCTGTATGCAATTCAGATAGAGATTTGCTCTTCCACCTTTGTAACTGGCATCATTAGTGTCTCAAATGCTAAAAATCTCATTCCCAGAAGCTTCCTGCTAGGATAGGCTGGAGAACAGGAGCTGTCCAGGGGAGAGTTTTCTTTTGTCCTTCAACCTCTCACACTTGAAAGCCTTCCCCCTCACCTTAGGTTCCACAAAACCAAAGCTTATCCATATTTCTTGGTTAATTGCCAATGTTCTCTCTCTTGAAAATGTTTGTCTAATTCTCTCAGTCAGATACGTCTTATTTCTTTTCCAACCCTTTCCAATCCTCTAGGGCACTCTAGGTTTACCACACATGTGACTCTTCATTCATTCTGTAACCATGTCCATGTACATAAAGCCACAGACCTAGCATAGAATTTATAGACTCTGACTAGAATTTATAGACTCATTTAAGTCTTCCCCAAAGCCCATGACAAAGTGGTTAACATGAATCCCCAATACCGAGCAACTATTGATTTTAAGATGCACCATAGGTTGTATGTAGCCTTTCAGCAAAAGCACAAGAAAATAATGAAAAAAAGAGAACAAAAACCACTGTGTTACAATGAGCATGATGACGAATGCTTCTGCAGAGTTCACCATGGAGCAAACTCACTGCTTTACATGTAACATGTCACTTAATCTTCATCACTCCATATATGATGTGAGATTTTATTCCCATTATTCTCAAGGGGAAAACACAACTCCAGAAAAGCTCCTGCAGTAAACAAGTGATGGAGCTAAGATATGCACTCAGGCAGTTTGCTTGAGTTCCACAGCCTATGCCCTTAGACAATAAACTTTATGTTTAATGAAAATATAGCGTATGTAGAGAAAAGTGTGAAGCTCAGTGAATTTTCACCAAGTTAAAACACTCAGGTAACCACCACCCATAACAATAAATCAAACAGTATCAGCATTTTATGAGCCCACTCATATTTCCCCATGTCACCATCCTCTCTATCACCCAGAAGTAATCCCTAGCCTTCCTTCTACCATCATAAATTAGGTTTTTACTAATTAACAGAACTAGATTTTTTTGTTTTTATATAAACATATAATATTATTTTGTGTCAGGTTTCAAAAATTCAATATCATATTTGTTAGGTTCATCCAAGGGGCTATGTGTGATTACTATGTTCTTTCATATTCATTGTTAATAGTATTCCACTGTGTGATTATTTCATAATTTATCTATCTAATTTTTTGCTGATGGATATTTCTGGGATTTTTTTTCTAGCTTTCTAGCAGTACAAATGAGTGCTTCTATTAGTATTTTTGTAAATCCTACTTGTGGTACACATATACATATTTCTGTTATACATATCCTTATGGGTGAAACTGATGGGCTATAGGATATATATACCTCCAATTTTAGTAGATACTGCTCCACAGGTTTACACAGTGGTCATACCTATTTATATTCTCACTATCAAAACATGAAAGCTACAGTTATTCCATATCCGTCCTGACATTTGTTATCATTAGTTGTTTTAAATTTAGCTGCCTTGGTAAGTCACAGCCTGTACATTTAACTACTAAGTTGTTCTGCCTACCGTATTGTGAGAGCTCATACTTGTCAAAGAATGTATCGCAGATTAAAAATTAAAGTATCAACTTGCAATGCAAGTTCAAGTTTTCCTTTCCAATCCTACTGTAATGCTTACCTTCCATTTCCCTTTGACTCTGCTTTTCCACGTAGTCTTTCCTCTAATCTCTCTGTTGTGATTCCAGGGCAGTATTATTGGCTATCTATAATTATGATCTATTATTTATTAAATTTCTAACATATCATCTGACTGGAACTTATTAATTCCTTAAATGCCCCTGATATGCTTGCCTGGGCGATGTCATGTCAAACAAGGTTTATTAGTGCAGCTTGGAAAACTCAATCTACATAGTGCAGATTCTCTCAAATGGTGATGATTGCGATCCTTTATCCCCTATTGCAGATCAGGGATTGAAATGTGACTTCATCTCTTACTAGTGAAGGCACTGCCTCTATGCCTCAGGTTTGTTTATTTATTTTTGAATCTGAAAAATGAGCATCACCTCATGGGGCTGATGTAAGACTGTAATAAGGTAATATTAGTGAAGTATTCAGCACTTAGAAAATGATCAATAGATATGAACTATTATCATTATTATTACCTTCTGTGAGGAAGGCACTGTTATTATCCCCATTTTGAAGACAAATAAACGAAAACTTAGAGAATTAAACTTGGCCGCTGTGATCACATAGTTCATACTTGGTAGAGATGAGATTCTAAACCAGCTCTATCCAATTCCAGAGTGAGTGCTACCATCAGCCAGTCTGAGGGCTGTATCATCTGAATCTTCATTGAAATCATAAATGCAATGTCAAGAGGACAAAACTATGAGGAAAGCTAGTCAAGACTTTCTTTTCGGCTGATTTCAAACAAGGTAACTGTGTCTCTTTGAGAATAGTCTTTCAAACCAGATGGTCCTTTCTTCATCTTTAAAATAGGTAATGCAGAGAGACCTTAGCACATGTTTTACTAAAACTTCTTATACTTCAATTCTATCAAAAATGAAAACAATGGTAAATATCTGTGAATCAGTATGTGAACGTGTGTGTGTGTGTGTGTGTGTGTGTGTGTGTGTGTGTGTATGTGAAGCTATTTCAGTTTCTAGTAATTACTATTTCATTTCCTAAGTGCCATCTCTTTATAAATCTATTCTTTTTAAAACATCCTCTTTTGGGAAATGCTAATAACCCACCAAAGCATGTTAAGTTCATCTCTCCCAGTGAAAGCTGATAAGGTGAGAGTAAAAACATCTCAGAGTAGGAGAGTTGGGTTCTAGAAGCTTTCTATCAAGATGCCAGAGAAATACGGATAATATCTTGATTTAGAATGACCCAAAAGCAACTATGGAGCTGTTGAAAAACAGTCACTGCTCGTTGTGGGAGGGCTGGGAAAATGATTTAATTCTTGTCCACAAGCCAATAAGCTGTGTACAAGCCAGTTTTAGAAGTAAAACTAGAGTCTATTGTTGGTAACATCAACATTTCTAGAATGCTTCCCCTAATCACATTGGGAGAAATAAACCCTCCACTAGAAAGCTTCATGACCAGTGATAAGACCAGATCTAAGACCACAGACTTAATTAAATCAATAAACATGTAATAGATGTCCAATATATACTAGGAACTGGGGATTAAAAAACTAAGTAAGTTATTTTTCCTTGACCTTGAGAAGTGCACCATAATGGGGCAGAATGGTATGTAAGCATGTAATTAGTATGCAGTAGAGTAAGTCTATAATGAAGTTAGCTACAAGCTGCAGAATAAAGTGAAATGTAGTCTCCATGTTTTTATAAGTTAAGTACAAAAGATGTAGCCTGGACATTTTTTTTTTGAGATGGAGTCTCACTCTGTTGCCCAGGCTGGAGTGCAGTGGCTCAATCTCCACTCACTGCAACCTCCGCCTCCCAAGTTCAAGTGATTATCTAGCCTCATCCTTCAGAGTAGCTGGATTTACAGGTGTGCACCATCACATCTGCCTAATTTTTGTATTTTAAGTAGAGACCAAGTTTCACCATGTTGGCCAGGCTGGTCTCGAACTCCTGACTTCAGGTGATACACCCACCTTGACTTCCCAAAGTGCTGGGAGTACAGGCTTGAGTCACCACACCCGGCCTTTAGCCTGGACATTTAAAATTCATAAATTAGCCCAAAGTACATCCCATGGACTACAACAGAAAGCATCCCATTTTCTAAACTTTTGCCTTTGTGACCCTCCAATATACCGTTAAGTAATGATAAGATCATTAGTGATCCTGTGATGAGCTAGATAATGCATCAGCCTCTTATATTTAATATAAGACTAAAAGGAAAGCGATAGTGTTGAAATGTAAGGCATTGAGACACAGTGATGGAGGATAAACCTAGGAGTTTAGGAACACGGCATATTTGACAATGTTCTTTACATCAACTAAATAGCTGCCAATTTCAACATGACGAAGAACACTCCTCAGAAGTTCCTGTGGTCCTCCAACAGGCAGACTTCCAAGGCTTTAAGAAGTCCTTGGTGCAGAGCACTGGAGACGATTCCCTACCTGACATCTGCAGGGTCTTCCGTGACGAGCACATCGGTCTTGCAGCTGGCCAGGGGGTTGATGGACAGCTCCACAGGCGGAACCACAAAGCTTTTGCTGACAGGAAGCCAGAGGCCTTGGCCCAAGCTGAAAGTAGACCTGCAATGTAAGAGTTTCCATTGGGGAACTCCCTGGGAAGCAGAGAGCAAACAGAATAAAGGGGCCCCTGTTCCCATCCCTTCTAGGACAATTTCCTACTTCTCCACCCATGTCCCTTGCATTATTTAAGAAACAATATCGGCCAACTTTCTCCAGACCTGGAAGAACATTTCTCAACTCTGTTAAACATTTAGCCCACGCATTGGTTTGTGCTGCTCAGTTCCTTTTCCTGATTTACTAGTGGACACCATGAGGATAGGGATCGTCGCTGCTCTGATTTTCCAGCAGTCCTGACATACAGCAGGAGTTCCATAAGCGACTGCCATGTCAGCAGGGACAGTCTGACACAAAGGTTAAGAGCACGGACTTTGAATCAGTTTGAACTAAGATCTGATTCCCAGTTTTGCCACTTAATTTGCTGTATGTCTTTATCTACGCATGTATTGAAGCTTTACACAAGACTTTGTGGAGGTGGTAGGAAGAGGTTCTATGGATACAGAGTATTTTTAAACTCCAGACTTAATAATCAGTAATGTCTCCTCCAGTTCGAGTAGCTGAGTCTATAAGTCTAGCTGCCAGTCAAATGGGAATTAGATTCCCATAGCAACCTGGGCCATGATGGTACGTTAGCACCAAGGAGAGCTCTTTTGTACTCAGTGCAGCTCATGAGTGCACAGGCTCAATAGTCTTAAGGATGCATGACCACATCTTCCTATCGGTCCTTTCTCCATTTCCCAGAATTATGCCCCAACAAGAAGGCCAACTCACCTGAGAATCTTTTCAGGGGCTTGCTCCCCTGTCACCAGATCATAGCCTCTCTCAAGTGTTGTGTAAGGCCAAGGTCTATGGGAAGAAGGAGAGGGGAGAGGAGATGACATTAGTCAGAAGCAGGTAGGATGCACATGTGGATCCTTCTCTAGAGTAGCTTTACAAACAATCACATTCTGCAGAAATAATTATTGGGCAAGACTATTTATATTATAAAAGAATGTCTCCAATATGCAGAAGGATTCAGCTCTTTCATAAAGTGTACATGCCCATTTAGGAGTCTGTTTAAAATGTGATGCTTTTTCTTTGTCAGTCCACTTAAGGAAGTGCTCATTGATTACTTTGTTTGAGCAGGTGACTTAAATGTCAGCCTTTGTTCTCTAGAATTTTCATCAGTCAAATACCTTTAATACTAAAATGTGCTTCTGTGGGAAAGTAGGAATCCCTTCCCATTTGGGTTTTGCAGGAACACAACTGTTGCAGAGAAACAGTCCTCTTTGTGGAGATGCCTGGGGCCTCTGGCAACAGAACAGAGGAGGTAAACTGGGTCCTGCACTGTCCCGGTCCTGATGCCCTTTGCCACTCACCCTTCACTCTGTCCCCAATCACTGCGCACACACAGGTGTCTGTGAACAGGGTCAGGGGCATAGCCTTCATGACAGCTGCACTCTCCTGTAAGTAAAAAGAAGAAACATTCTTATGAAGTAGAGTCTCCCCAAATAGGCTTTTCTCTGGTTTGCTTGTTTTCCTAAGACATAAAGTGAGCTTCCTAGGTTTAGAAAAGGCACATGGAAAGAGGGTAGTCTGGTCCATCAAACACTGTGGTTAACACGGTTTATTCCTTTGTTCATTCACTCATTTATTCATTCATTCAACAAGTCCTGGCCACACTCTGACAGGCAGTCAGCTCAGCACTGCAGATTCAGAGGTCAAAGTTACAACCCAGCTGCTAAAGGAGTTCACAATTTAAGACAGGGAAACAGGAAGTGATCAGGCTGCTACAAATGGAGGTCTTCTTTTCAAATATTAAAATTTTGATAAAGTGCATTTACTCTAGAGGTATAATCAGAAAACTGAATTATCTTCATCTGAATGAATAGGTCTTCTCTATCCATAAATCTCAAATTAAATGCCACTATCTCCAAGAAACCTTTGATTTTCCCTTTCAGAACAATCCTGTCTGTAGTCTCCTGGTTTTATTCTGGGTTTTCATTTTAAAATTGTTTTTCCTCTCCTCCCCTTCCTTCTACTATCATCCTTTCTTTGGTCCTCTTTTCTCCTTTCTCTCTCTCTTCCCATTCTTTTTCATTTCTTTCCTTTCCGTCTATCCATTTATGAATCCATCCATTATTTTTTCTTCCGGGCAGGCATTATACTTAGTTGCATGAATGCTTGTTAGCATGTTTTACACACTGCCTAAAGTACATTCTCTCATGGACCAAGTGCATTTCAGTTGGCCAGCACACGTCCGATTTCCTAGCATATCTTCAGAGTCCAGAATCCTAGAAGTGATTTCAGAATCTCTCTGTCCTACCCCAGCTGTTGTCATTTCTGCTCTACTGTATACTTCTTTAGGTACAGAATTTCTTTTCTTTCCTTTCCTTCCCTTTTTTTTTTTTGAGACCAATCTCACTCTGTCTCCCAGACTGGAGTGCAGTAGCATGATCTTGGCTCACTGCAACCTCTGCCTTCCAGGTTCAAGCAATTCTCCTATCTCAGCCTACCAAGTAGCTAGGATTACAGGCATGTACCACCATGCCTGGCTAATTTTTGTATTTTCAGTAGAGATGGTGTTTCACTATGTTGGCCAGGCTGATCTCGAACTCTTGACTTCAAGTAACCTGCCCACCTCAGCCTCCCTAAGTGCTGGGATTAGAGTTGTGAGCCACCACACCCAGCCTAGAAATATATTTTGATTTAATGAGTTACTGCTTTTTTCTCTAAGGTGTATTTGTGGGATGCTTAAAGATGCTTTACCAAAAACAGATTCTATGTAAAAATATGGTTTTTAAACACTACCTCATTCCTCAGAGCCAGTGTAGTATGATTCTCTATGAGGGTGATACATACACAATTTTCACCAACTTATTTTTCTTTGGGAACCTTGCTGGTGGAATGACTCACAGAATTAGAATTCTATGGAACACATCTTGGGAAATGCTGGTAGAAACTGCCCTGGCTTTGCCTACTGCCTAGAATAGGGTCGGTGCTTAACAATGTGATTTGAATGAATAATTAACTATCTGTTATGGCTCTGGTAAATTTCCAGGATAATGAGGTGGCTTGTCTTCTTTCTCATCTTTGCATAATCACATTCTCTCTCTCTCTGTCTACACACACACACACACACACACAGAGATAAATCTTTCACCCTTGGATCTTGCAGTGATTCTGATAGACAGGACCTGAAAGTTTTCAAATCATGTCCGTGGAAATGTATTACTTAACAGAGATTTAAGGACTATGCAAATATTGTATTTTAATTTTTCTTAAAAGTTTTTTTTAATTTTAAACATATAAACATAATAAAGAATAAACACTCAGATCTCACACGCCAGAATTTAGGATACGGAAGAAAGTATCAGTTGCCAGATAAACTTATTTTATGCAGGCTTCAGGGAAAAAAATTATCTCCTGTCATCTTTGTTTCAACAAAAAGGATACTGAGGATGAGTCAAGGTGCCAGCAAGCTCATTCCATTTGCAACTACATATTTTGTGAATCAGGATTTTCTCAACTTTATACAACTAAAATAAAATATTGTAGTAAATAGAATACTAGAGTAACTCAGGTTCTACAGCTATCACCCTTAACTCTGGATTTTGAAATGTACGTATTCATCAAGTAAACTATTGTTCTTTCTGATGAACTGTAAATGTTATAAATTTGACCTTACCTGAAGTCTCTAAAAACACTGTAACTTGTTTTATAGATGGTACTGCTGCTTAATCTTTGTATTCCCGGCACCTATTGTCAAATAGCCTGGGCTTAATGAATATTGGCTAAACTAAAATGATAGTAAGACAAAGTATAGACTGAAGAATAGATCAGAGATAGTATTCAAAATATTCAGAATGGGGTTGTTGAAAGACACAAGGACAGACAGAAGACTTGTCCTTTTCCCCCTCTCTTCTTACCTGGAAAATAAGGAGGGCTTGCTCACAGGTGGGAATGTTCTCTGTACTCCTCCCCTCCAATATCATGCCTGGGGTCTCCCACCGAGTGGAAGTCCTGTAAGTAGTGCTGCCTAATGAACTGATTGTTGCCAGAGGTAAGGGTAATGGAAGGAAAAGGCTAAGGGCCTTGAACATGGATGAAAATAATTAACCAAGGGGGGGAGGGGCGGGAGTCATTAATGATATGTTAAAATGCAACAGTCCCTTCATGAAATATTCACTACTTTAAACATGTCTAATATGAAAGATTAAAAGTCCTAGGATTGTCCTCGAGACTCCCAGGACTGATTTATGATCTGCCACAAGCCACAGGCCTCATGATTCATAATGGGAGAGGTAAAATGGTTACCTCTGGCAAACGAGCAGGAAGTCAGGCTGGGGTGGGTGAGGAGGGGCCAGCAAGGAGGATCCTTCTTCTTTATGGGAAGAGCAAAGATTGAGGTCCCTATCCCTTCTGCAGTGACTCTGCAGGAAGTAGCACAGTTCACTTCTTTCCTCTTTCTCTTGCTTTTGGAAATACTGGTGAGATGGAGAAATTTATTTGGAAGAAGGGTGCTGCTATATGTTTTTCTTTCCTCCTTGTGTACTTACTAGGCAAGTTTTCCCTGACTCAGAATGGATCACTAATGACTGATGCTCATTATACAACAAATATATATTTTGCAATTAAGAGGCATTCACCCTGGAGACCCCCATGAGGCTGCCTGGAGAACAGAAAGTAGGCAGAGGGAAAAGCCCCTGAGTGCTGAAAGCAGATGTACCTGGCTCCATCCTCTTGTTCTCTCCCTAGTTGTGTGGCCTTGGGAAAATCATCTTTTTGGTTTCAGTTTTCTCATTTAAGAATGGGGATGATAGTAATGTCTATCTCCTAGAGCTGATGTAAGAACAAATTGAAATAGCAAAGAATAAAGCTAGAGGCTCAGGTGACAGTTGATGGTCAAGAAGTGAGTTTCTGGGTACTATGCACACTACATGGGTAAAGTATATCCATGTAACAAACCTGCAACATGTACCCCCTACATAAGTAAAAAAGTTGAATTAAAAAAAAAAAAAGAAATGTGTTTCCTTCCCTTTAATTCCAAGCTGGCCACTGGGTTCTGGTATATGTTTACATTTAGATAAGACTATCACCCCTAACTCCTAACTCCTTACATATTAGATATGTAGAGACACAAATTACCTCCTTTTTGGGCCTCAGTTTTTCTTTCTGTAAAATGGAAGGTTGGAGTAGATCACTCATCAGTTCTGAGCACCAAGAGTCAGCTGTTTGCATTCGCCTTTCCGAATCCCTAACCTCGGTTTTCTGGATACCGTTTGCTTTCGTTTCAGCTGCAATCATTCTTAGCAGCAGCCTGGGTGTCTCTAGGAAGATCTCCATCAATGCCATAGCTATTGGCTTTATTGACTCCTGCTTCCTATTTTGCTGGCTCAGCTAACTCTCCACTATTTGCAGGCAGGCATTTCCTTCTTGCAAGATGCAAAGCCTCTGATAGCCAGAGCTGACGGTAATTAACCTCTTCCCTGGGTGAGTCCTTCCTTCAACTCTGCTTCTGCACACCCAGAGCAGCAAGGCCATCAAAGATCAACTCTCCAGGGATGCATGTAACTGTGCTGACTGTGAACGTCTATACTCCCTATCCCTATCATTCCAGTACCTTCCTTGCTCACCACTGCATATCAGCACCTCCTGCACTGCCTGGTACAGAGAGTAGGAATTCAGTAAATAAATGCTAAATAGATGAAGGGATATATTTCACAATAGTAGTGCTTATGCCAATGGAATCGTGTAATAATTTTTTACTTGACTGTTCCCCTACTAAGCTGGGAATTCCTTGATTGCAAAAACATTTTCTTAATCATCCTGTATTCTAATAATTCACACAGTGCCTGATAAGGGGTAGGCAACTCATTTGTTGAATGAATGAATGCATGAATTAGTAAATTCATCCATATATCATGATTACCATGAATTTAGGCTGAGTTCATTTAGAATAATGATGACTCTGCTGAGGACTGGAAGAAACTTTCTATATCCAAGATAGGTATTTGCCAAGGAAACAAAGAGTGCAAACAGAAGTGCTGATGAAATGTCTAAAACAGAATTCTATTTCACATCAGAGCAGAAAAGACCCTTAAGGATCATCTAGTTCACACTTTCCCAGTTTCATTATTCAGAAAAGGAGACTCAAGCTAAGAGAGTAAAGAAGTTTGTCAAAATCACTGGTCTAGCCTCTGGGCCAGCCAGGATGAAAACCCAGGGCTCTTGGCCACCACTGCAGTGTCCTTCTGCTCCATTGGTGGTATCAATAGTTTACTGCATCCTGGAACCTTTTGTAGCAATTTTTCTGTGCACTTCTGACATTACCAAGTTTTCTAAAAATGAGAGCATTTACAAACAGGTATTATTTAAACAGTAACATGAATTTGAAATACCCTTAAGTACGTTAGAAACATACATTTATATGTTGTTAATAATGGAGACCTAAAAGAAGAATTTACTCTCTTCATTATCATGGTTCTCATAAGGGAATTCAATTAAGTGATTTTCTGTCTGGCTAATTACTAGATCTGTGTTATCAGCAATAGATGAGTTGCATTGGTTTTAAAAGATTTACTCTTCATGTCTCCTGGCTGCCATTTGTTGAGTTCTCTTTCTATGTTACATGCATTCTCATTCCAGAAACTCTTGGGCAAAAAACAACAGAACGCCTTGATCGTGAACAATCTGTGTTCATCTCCTGTGAGATTCTTCCAAACAGGACAATGCCTTCTTGTTAATCACATAAGGCCAGCAGACTGGTGAAACAGTTCAGAGTGTGAGTGGGCCTTCAAATCATCATGTACCGCATTCAAATCCTGGATCTGCCTGCCTCTTCAAGTTTGTAAGAACCTGATAAATGGCTTCTTCAAGATAAAATGCCTGGATCTGCCTGCCTCTTCAAGATAAATGGCTTCTTCTCTCCCTGAGCCTGTTACCTTTATCTGTAATGGAGCTGATATCATATACCTGTGAGAAGAATCAAGTGCTGTATCTGAAAAATCTCAGCACAGTCTTTGGCACATTTCTTCTTGCTGAGAACACAACAGCTGTTTGAGTTCATATAATCATTGTTCCTGGGTAGGAGGGGTCCATCCAGTATGTTGTTTTAGTGGAAAGGAAAGGTGTTTAGAATGAAGGATGGTCACAAATCCAAGGTATGCCCTTCACAAAACCAAAGAGACCACAGTTTCTTTATCTGTAATTTGACACAATTTTTTAAAAAATTATTATAATTTTTGGGAGAGATCCAAAATGGCTGATTAACAACAGCCCAGGATTGTAGCTCCCAGTGAAAGCACAGAGAGCGAGTGGGCGCCGCAATTTCAGACGAGTTTCTGTGGCCCACAAACTGGGAGATTCCCAGCGGAGGAGCCACACGTCACCAGCGCGACTCTTTTGGCCGGCACAGCTGTTTTGCCGGCGCCCCGGCGGGGCGCAGCGCTTCTCAGTGCAGAGTATACGCGACTGGGCGCCCTTTGAGTCAGCTCGGCTGGTCCCACCACCGCAAGGAGAACAGCA